>SMLS01055812.1:0-40029 GCA_004785975.1 Popillia japonica
TTTAATCATCATTTATACAAAGAAAATAGACAAAAAGAGATTATGATGTTTGAACTTCGATAATAATAGATAAATAATCAATGTCAGTGTTAAATTGGCTTCCAATGTATCATCAATGTTTACATCTTTAAAAATGTTTAAAATCCAAACTAAAACATTGTGTAATTTCACATATAATTAATCCTATACGTTTTTAACGTTAATTAGAAGGTATTATTTAATATTGCACAAAATTTGAGTAAATAATGCTTTAGAAATGACCTTGATGTGATTGTATTGATTTATTAATTTAA
This sequence comes from Popillia japonica, assembly GCA_004785975.1. Classification (NCBI taxonomy): domain Eukaryota; kingdom Metazoa; phylum Arthropoda; class Insecta; order Coleoptera; family Scarabaeidae; genus Popillia; species Popillia japonica. The sequence continues at coordinate 294 of SMLS01055812.1, forward strand.
TACGAGCTCGAATCGGGTTAATATTGACCTAAAGCGACTGATACATTGTAAAAATAATTAATGTTATCGCAATGCCGATGCTTTTTTGCATATTTATCTATAATAAAAGCAAAAATACGACAATACGATGCAGAATTCAGCTTACATAACCACAAAATTGGATCTTAAATTTGATAAATATCGTGTATTTTAGCGCACAACTTAGTAAATTTATTAAATAAATAGTAAAACGTAAAAAAGTACTTACATTTTTCAATAAATCGGTGAATTTAACGAAAAACTACATATTATTATCACTAGACAAGGTTATGTTGTCAAATTACAGTGACGCCAACATTAGTTCATAATTGAATAAATTTTGATTGACATCCAAGTTCTTCAACCTTATTTAAATGAATTTATTAATTTAAAAAAGTTTATTAGATTTATAAAAATGTAACAAATATTAATTTTTTTTATAAAAGCATAATCAAAAATAAAATAGTAGTATTTATAAATAAATTAAATTAGTACTAAACTCTTAAGGACCTGGAATAATTGTTTTTATTGATTCAGTCCAATGAAACGGTGCTAATTTATTCTAAAACCAATATATTTTTTTAAATATTATTCTTAATCTTTGTATTGTGACGTACCTCGCAATATATAGATTCAAAGTATTTCTTCTTTGTTGATCCAATATGTAAAATCATCGTTTCAGAATACCAAACTGGTAGGTGTTTTGGTTGCAAATAACATATTGTAATGTATCTGTATATTAATGAGAAGCTAATAATTATTTAAAAGAATAGGAGAATATTTTTACCGTTTCGAAGCACATCCTCCTTCTGTAATTCGTCCTTCGCTACTAACTATTTCTTTTGCGTTTTCTGGTTTGATATTTCTAAGATGACATCAAATTTTAATTAAAATATATAACATTTTTATTATTAAAAACTTACACAACGACGGATTTGTCCACTGTTTTAATGTATAAATTATTGCTTCCATTCTTTAATATTTTGGCTGGTAAAAATTTGCGCTTTTTCTCGATTTTAAAATTTGTATCAGACATGTTTTATGTTTATTTCTGTACTGTTTAGAAGCGATACTAGCATGTGGATATTTTTAAAAATGTACAAGAAATAGATGTATGTACAAGAAATAGATGTGAAAAAAACAGTGTTTGACAGATTTAAGAATTTTTTATCAATTTATTTTTAAAATACTTTACCTTATAAAAAAGATTATTGTAAAAAATTCTACAGAATGTTAATGAAGAAATTAGAAATTTATTTCGTATGGGCGAATTCACGATTAATGAATAACGATCCATTCGCTACAGAAACTTCTGGAATTGGTCACTTTGGGAATGGGAATTGTACATGAACTACATCTCACTTATTAATTGATTTATTTATTTACTTACATTTTCAACAATACACGATACGAACAGGAAAAATCTAATAGTATCTACAAATAATAATTTTTTTGTGTAAGCGAGTTTTAAACTCTAATGCGATAAATGCTGCCATCTATTACTTATATTCTTAATTATCAATTCTAAACTGACAACTACCCAATACACCAAGTAATATCTATATACATAAATATTTATACATTTATTATTTACTAAAAAAATTTGCATGTTACAAAACATGTTGTACCTACCATGTGTGCGAACACAATTTTCAGCATTCCCGCTCATGCAAGAAATTTTGTTTTCGCACAGTAGGTGGGTAAATAACTATAATTTACTATCTTATAGCTGCGTAAGCACAAAAAATACAAAGAAAAAAAAACAGACAACATTTTTTATCTACAAGAAAGTAATAAAAGAATACCTGATAAGTAGAAAGAAGAAAAGTATTGTTGAAATTGTATATCTAAATTTTCTAAAATTATCTAAAATTTCTAAAATTATCTAAATCTAATCTAAAATTAAATCTAAAATTAACTTGTAGCGCCATCTATTTATGTAAACTTTGTTTAAACCTAAAATAAAAGTTGCAATCAGTCGTTCGACAAAACCACACAAAACTCGATCTTTTACGTACTATGTGTGTTTTTTCCTTCCCAACAAGTATTACGGAGAAATTTAAAATAGCTTATAATCTACAATGTTTATTGAAAAAATTCCCTAAACCGATTTTACTTATATGTGTATTCATCTATAATTAAAATGAAGTCATTGATAAAGTACATGTCGAAAGTCATTTATGAATTTTCGATGTAGTTGATAAAGTGGTGTATACCAAAACAATTAATTTTTAACAGAAACTTTGTAACTTCTGCTTCAAAATCTTTTAAATTGTCTATTTGTTTGAACTTGTCAGGTAGTACATTATAAAGTTCATAACCTTTGTAACAAGCGGCTTTTTTTAAGGAAATATAATGCGAGGTATCTAGTAGTGTATGCTTCTTAAGTTTGTCGGTACTAGAGCTATACACATAACAAAGAATGTCCAAAATGTAAATATCGTATACAGTCAGCAAGGAATTATGCCTAAAAACTTCTTTACATAGATCATCCTTGTTCATGTTAAGCAGTAAGCTAACTGCGTTCTTCTGTGCTGCAAATATCTCTCTGCCTACCGTGTCCATAGGATTGCTGGGTAGTGATGCACCCCAGAATATAATGCCACGGCGCATGCAAGAGATGAACTTCTCATAGTAAAAAGTTTTAATAATTTCGTCTGTATTATTGTGTGCTCTAAAATATTTTAGCACTTCACACATTGCTGTCAGTTTCTTGTACAAAATTTCTATATGTTTAAACCATTTTAGATATCTATCAATAGTAATACCGCAAATCTCAATATGGTCTTCTACTGAATAAATTTCAGTAGAATCGTTTACTGGATAATCTTCATTGCCGAGATATAATTGTTTTAGTGGCGTGATCGTATATTCTCTCCACTTCTTCTCTCCTCTTTTTTGTTCTTTATTTTCGATATCTCCTAGTTGTGACTTCTTCTCAGACTTCTTTGTTTTTTTCGGTATTGGCTTGCAGAACTGTATGTATTTAATGCTCTGTTTACAAAGTTTTAATTGTCGCGCCGTCATCCAACGTGTTATACATTCAACTATATTCTTAATATAACTTTCAGTTTTATCTTCGTCAGGGCTTATGGCTATGAGTATTCTATGTGTATACAGAAGTATTTTGCAGCCTTCTGTTGGTAATTCTTCAAATAAATCCATAATATATAACCAAAACAATGTACAATCGAAGACAGATGTGCGGAGTAAACCACGACCCACAGTGTTATTCTCATGGTTTTTACTGAAATATGATTCAAGCCATTTCTCTACTCTGGTGTCTATTATGTTAGATGCTTTCAATTTAATTAACAAAAGATCACGGTTTATTAAGTCAAACAGTTCTGACAAATCTATAGATATTCCTAAACTTTGCTTGTTGGTCCGTATATCAAGATGAACACGTTTAAAGAAATTGAAAAGTGCATTTATGTTTTCGTGATTTTCAATCAGTTGTTTTTTATGTTCCTTTAAATTTAAATGATCCTTAAGTTGGTGGTTTATTACAGATTCATAAATTTTGGAAAATACTGACTGTAGTTGAATAGTGTAATTATTTTGCACGTCATTATTTGTCTCACTAGTAGATGGAATAGCCAAATCGTTTAAATTACTAACATTTTTGATTTTTTTTGTAAAACTTTTACTAATGATAGTTTTTAAGTTCGACGGAAAAATACTCATTTCAAAAGATAGATTGATTAAGTGTGTTAACACTGGAGCAATAGAAGATGAAGAACGTTTTACAATAAAGGATGATATGTTATCATGACCTGTCAATGTAGAGGTACTTAAATTTTCAATTGTATTTTTGACAGTTTCTAGTTTAACGCACTTGAAAGAGAAGGGTGACGTTAGACGTAATTTACCATTCATGTCTGCATTACTAACGGAACTACACTCTACTGTAGATATATTACGTATGTCAGAAATAGTTGAATTTGTTAAAATGTAATCTGGATGTATTTCTGAGTAACCATTATTATTACGAACTGCAGATAATATTTGTTGGCAGGTACTTGACACATAGTCAGTGATAGCATTATTAATATCTCTAGATCGGCCACTTTGCGTGAGGTGTCTATAAAATATTTCGTATTTTTTGAAATCAGACATCAAGGTTATTGTATCTTGAACGTTAAATTCTTCCAGAAGGATTAAATGAGGTTCTATTTTGTGTGGGTCGTAACCGTTACATGATTTAGCTTCTATTTTATGGCGTTGTAGTTGTGGAAACAACAGGGCATGGTGATAATCAAATTTTTGGAAAAATTTCGTAAAAGCAGAATCAGGATCTGTATCTTCGTATACTATAGTCCAAATTACATTCTTAATTGAGTGATCGAATTTACTTAGAGAAGTTGAACCAATTATTCTGGTTATAATTGACGGTTTGACATGTAATACCAAAATATCATGATCAGACGCTTTTCCTAAATTAACAAAGTCGTTTTCATGAAGTACAAAATTGACAAAAAAGTTATCTAAACAGTTAGCTCTTGATAACGATTTGTTTGATCGTGTTGGTGCTTCAGTTGCCCAAAGAAAATTAAAACTTTCGCACATATCACATATTTGCTTCCATACACTGAGTTTTTGCGGTCCGAGATTAATATCTCCCCCAATTACTACTAATTTCTCATCATACTGTAATTTACGTAGCAGCGAGTAAAATTGGTTTAAAAAAACCTTCGTACTTGAACCAGATGGGTGATACAAAGATATCATTATAATATTGTACTCAGGTAACTCAATAGCGCATATTTCAAAAACTCCATCAGAAATAAATTCTTTAACATTTAGCTCTTTTACGAGTATATTTTCTTTAACATATATGGCAACGCCTCCACTTGCATCATAACTGCGACAATGAGATGCCGCTAACTTGTAAACTGTGTTATGGTTTATATTTGTTGTAGTTATAAACTCGAGCTCCTGTTTTAAGTCCTTTTCGAATATATAAATTTCGTTAAGTAATATGACATCAACAGAATACTTTTCTATGTAGTTCAATAATGAATTCATCTTTTTTTTTATACCATGGATATTCAGATGCATTATACATAACTTTTCTGATGTATTTGGTTGAGATGGCTCTTCGTTACGTTCTAGCTGTTGTCTTGCAGTACTCGGGCCAACTTCGTCGTTGTTGATCGTATCCCTGATGGATGCTAGAAAATAAGTTGGAGTGTAAAACTTGCAATAACAGATTTGTTCAGCAAGTAAAAATAGGTTCTCATCAAATTAAATCAAACACATCTCTTAATTTTTAATAAAATGGTTTTGTTTAAGTTACATACATATACCGGGTTCTTTTTTTATTGTTACACATATGCACCTCCCCTATGTGTAACCATAAAAAGATAATTGTCAATCCATTAGCAACATGGTAGGCACCAGTTATATATCAAAAACAAAGAAACATATATTAGATATAATTCTTAAATCGTTACCATGGAATAAAGAAAACATTTTTTATATGTCAAATATTTCACAGTTTTTACTCACGTATTTTGCATACATTGTATTGAAAATTAATAATAATGTATTTAAACGATGAATAAATACAACAAAGATGAAAAAGTGGCAATGGTAATGTGATACCAGAAAAATAATAGTTCTAGCAGTGCCCGTTTAATAGCGAGCGAAAAAGAAGCGGTTAGAATAGGAGCTATACTCAGTACACAATAAATAACCATAATCAGATTGTAATATCCTTTGCCGCTTAAATTCAATAGTTTTCTAATACACGAATTGCATGTGTGTATGTCAAAAAAAGAATAGTTGGTAAATCCGTTAGACTAAGACACGCGTGGTTCTCATACGTCAACACACGAGTGTATGACTGGTTGCCTTCTATTCTGCCAATGCATTGACAATTATTTTTTTAATGTTACACATAGAGGGTATGTGTAACATGTGTAACAATAAAAAAAGAACCCGGTATGTTATATTGTTAAAAGAAATAATGTTAACTATGCCAAGTCAAACTAATTATGGTAAATCCAACAAAAAGAACGCAATTGGTTTGAACACTTTTTTTAAATGCCTCATTAGATAAAATTGATGCAAATAGTCATAATAAACAGAGATATGCAGGTGCATACTACCAACTCATATGTTTACGTAAATTAGTAAACTAGACACTAATCCAGTTAGTCGGTACACGATGAAAAAATAGTGGTGAAATGGGCAATTAAATTATAAATTGCTTATTATAATTTAGCAATACTGTTTTAGAAGCTCATTTTCATTGGAAATAGTAAACTGTTCTGCAACTCAAAGTACAGTAGAGTCTGTGTTAACCGAGCTAATGTCGACCGTGACTAATTTTTGCAGGGGAACGATATTATAATAGAGATACACTATTTTTTGTAATTATGAATAGAATATTTTTATTAATTTAAAATATTTACAAGTTTTAAAACTAAGTAAAAACTGAAAAATGAATTTAATACTGTAAAATAAACAGTGTAACAAAAATTGGAAACAAAAACTGCATACCTTTACAACACGTTAAATAAAGAAGTTACATTTATCAAATTATTTTTTAAAGAAGTCTATTAATGTCTTTTGTTTAAACTTTCCATTTCGTTTAGCAGCGGCAATGTTTCGCCAACGCCTTAACGTCATCAATTCATTTGGTGTTGTTTCCTCTTGTTGTTCTAAATACTTGATGGTTGTTTCAATTGCGTTAAGTCCCTCAGAATGTGAAATTTTATTATTAACATGGTCTCTCTCATCGTCCGTTTCGTCTTCTTCGTTTACAACGCTAACTATCATTTCGTCGGTAAATTCGCATTCTTCGTCAGCACTCATCCACTTATTAATGTCCGATTCGTCAATTTTTCTATGGTTGGAATTTTATTTGTAATTCAGTGAGACTTACAGCTTCAAATTCGTCGTTTATTCTTTCGTCAGTCGGAATGTCAGTTTCAAGCAACTTTCGCCATGATTTTTGCAGAGTTATCTGTTTTACATCAGCCCATGCTTCTGCAATCCAGTAGATATCATCTTTCAGAGAAATTAGCGTCAAGCATTCGACAAAAGATTTCTTCTCTTCTAGTCCTTCAATCAGCCTTCTTAAAAGTCGACGCCTGTAGTGTTTTTTAAAAGCTTCTATCACCCCTTGATGTAAAGGCTGAACGAGGGATGTAACATTTGGTGGCAAGAAAAATGCTTTGATTGCTCCACTAACTAAAGTTTCTGCTTCCGGATGAGTTGGAGCATTAGCCATCACTAATAGATGCAGGTAAATTTCTGCGTTTTAAAAACTTTTTCACCTTTGGACCGAATTCATGAAAGAACCAATCACTGAACAGTGAAGAATCCATCCACGCACTTTTTTGATTCTTGTAGGAAACAGGCAAACTTTTAACGGAAATGCTTTTAAATGCACGAGGGTCTTTGGATTTTCCAATAACGACATGATTCAGTTTAAGATTTCCAGATGCATTTTAACATAACAAAACTGTTAGGCGTTCTTTACTTCTTTTATAACCCGGTGCCGACTTTTCTTGTTGAGCTGCCAATGTTTTTTTGCGGTAGCATTCGGAAATTGGGACCTGTTTCGTCACAATTAAATATTTGCTCAACAGTCAATTCCTCTTTCTTTATAAACTCTTTGAATGATTTTGTAAATGCAGGAATTATTTCACCATTTGCGGATAACTTTTCACCGCATACATTTAGTTGCCGATACACCATATTGTTTCTTCCAGCGGTCAAACCACCCAACACTAGCATAAAATTCTTCATCACCATCTTTAAATTAGGAATGGAAATAAAGTGTTTTTTCTTTAAGCATAACACCTGTAACTGGAGTTCTTTTTGTTCTTAGCTAACTGAACAATATGTAACGATCTTTTGATGTTTTGTTTGACACTGCCACCAGCTTTCGCCAAACACCATTTTTTAATATCACCACGGTTTCTTCTCCAGTCACCTACTGTTACTTCCCCGACACCTAATTTAGACGCTGCTTTTTTTATAGAATCGCCATTATCTAGTCGCCGAATTGCATTTAATTTTGTTTCTAGAGAGACAACAACACGTTTTCGTCTAGTACTTATTGCAATATCAACAAAAAAAAACACGATTTCTAAAGATTAAATGTACGCTAACGCTGTTTAATTCGCGACAGCCTACTACCATTCTACTACATACCACGGGTGGTTCTTTCAAATTTGTAATTTCGGGCAAGATGTGCGCGCCGCCTGCGAACTGTCTGGTAGAACTAAATATAGTATTGTTGCCAAGTCATACTAGGCTTTCTATTTAAAGCAATTATAATCAAACATCAAAAGGGGTTTTTGTATGAAATATGAGCCAATTTATAGCGATATTTTCACCAAAAAATCTTTTTGTTGCTCTTATCACTTGAAATCTATCAATAATTACGATTAACTACATTAACTATAAGAGGAAGTAACACGGTAACGGTGTACAATAAAAATCAATAAAAATGCAAATCATGATGACGTAATTCTTACAAATTATGTAGTAGAGCAAGTGAGGTTATGAAGAAAAGAGGCACGAGTTCCGGGTAAGTTTTGTTATTATCAGTTTTTTATTTTATTAATTGTTGTAGTAGATGGGCTAAATTATTTTTATAATGGCTTTTCCAAGTATGTACAAATATAAATGTAAAATTCCAGGTTGGGACAGTCGATATTATTCCAATGTTTTTCCTGATTCAGGTTATCAAAATAAACATTTCTCATTCTCGCTTCTGATGATAGAAAACAAGCATGGTTGAACTCTATTAAAGGTTTTTCTGGCCTTGATGATTCTTGGAATTCGAAAAAATATATGTTTGCGAAGATCATTTCATCAGAACTCTTTTAGAAATGCTCTACGAAATACTTTGAATAAAAACGCTTTGCCGACCTTCATAAGCCTATTGCCAAAGTTATTTCAAGTCCTTGTCGAAGTTCGTCTAGTAATGAATCTGAAGCATTGAAACCAAGTTGTAGTAATGCCACTTTCCTAATCGTTAGAAAATCCAAGAATAGTCTTCTCGAAAGATTCTATGTGGAACTATCAAAGAATTTGTCTCCTAAGGATCAACGTATACATAAATTTCTTCAAATTTAGTCTAAACGTATAGGTGAATTGAAAAGACGTCTTCGAAATTGCAGGTCAGTGGCAGATGTGTCTGTAGAGTTAGCATAATCAAAACAATTCAAAAAATTAGAGCCAGCATTATCATCTCCAAATGTATCATTTATGAAGAGTCAGTTTCAGAATGTATTTCGACGTAAGCGTGTTTTTACTACTACAGATAAGGTACTTGCTTTAGCTATTTATAAGAGGGGACCACGTTGTTATAGGTTCTTAAGAAATATGTTATTCTACCATCCAAATGCACTCTTCTACGCTATCTACATGCAATTCCTTTTGACACCGGTGTTAATGCTCATATATTTGAAAAGCTCACTAGTCAAGTTTCACGTTTGATGGAAATTGATAGGTACTGTATATTAATGTTTGATGAAATGTATTTAAGTCGTGGCTTCGATTATTGTAAACGGTATGATAAGGTATTAGGTTATGCAGATTTTGGCTGCAGTCGTAGATTCAATAAGTTAGCAGATCATGCTTTAGTGTTTATGGTGCAAGGTTTGAGGTCATCGTGGAAACAACTTGTTGCTTACTATTTTACACCATCCTCATTATGTGCTTCATCTTTGAAAGGGTTAATTACAGAAGTTATATTATCACTTCAAAGAATTAATTTAAAGGTAGTCTGTACAGTAGGCGATCAAAGTTCTGTGAATTGTTCAGCCTTATCTCAACTAGCAATGGAACCTAGGAATCGCTTAGATGAGGATTATCTGTTTTCAGTTAATGGTGAAACTATTGTCTTGATGTCCCACATCTTCTCAACAATACGTCAGACCGACATTGTCAAATTACAATCTTTGACTCTCGCTATCTATATAAGAAGGCTAAGTTTTCTTTCATTAAGCAGTGTTATGAATTAGATAAGTCTAGGCGATTTCAAATGCTCCGTGTGGATTGGATTCATACTTTTCGAGGTGTCATTTACTTGTGGAATAAACTGCAGAATATAGGCTTTGGGCATTTGCGAACAAGATCATTAAATCAAGATCCTTTGGAGAGGTCTCAATACAAATCCAAGTTGTCAGTTAATTGCCAATTTTAAAACTTGTATTCTAAATAATTTAGTGTCTTCTCATTCTAGCGGGTTCAATTGTGAGAAGGATAGTGGGCATATCTTAAGTAATCTGCAATCTTTTATGACTTCTATTGAACCTAAAAGTGCTAGGACGTGTGCATTGGATAACAACGAAGCTTCTTCTCTAAATATTTCCATTAATGATGACATGGATTTTAATTATCAAGCTGTCACCTATGTCTGTGGATTCATCCTAAAAAAACTTAATTTACCCGATTGTGAGGATTGTAAATCTTCTTTATTTTCTGCTAACGTAGAACCTCATCATACATTTACAATGTTTAAAGAATTTGGTGATTCAAATAATCTTCTTTATCCCACTTTTAGTTTGGTATTATATGTTAATAACATTTACGATAGGATGGTTGTCTTGCTAAAGTCATTTGGTTATGTAAATTCTATTCAGAAGAAAATGTTGGTAACTTTGCGAAAGGTTAACTTTTCATGGTATACTTGTGTTCATTCCGATCATCAAACTTTGGTTCAAGAACAGCTGCTAAATATATCTATGTGTTTAATTATTAGAATTTCATGATGATATTTATCGGTCTTCTAATGACAGATCTGTTAAATCGAAATGCAAGAAAAATTAGACAGCTGATGCATTTGTAGAGGGTAAGAAGTTTAGGATTTTCTAGTCTTTTGTACATATGAAGAATTGTCGTTATTTTATCTAGTTGTTTATTAGAATTTCAGTTTATTTATTGTTAGGAGTACATAGTTTATTTTGTTATTTTTACAACATTATATTGTTTTATTTATTCTTGTATTTATTATTATATGCAAGAGAATGTTATATTTTTTATATACATACATGTATTTATTGAATTTTAAATATTTATTTTTGTTAGAGTTTACCAGAATTTATTTTTATTTATACACGTAAATACGTGTCTGTAATTTCTATATTTATAGATATATTGTACTGATGAGATCAAACAAGATCGAAACACGTATTTAGAGTATATTTAGAACCAAAAAAAGCATTGTATTAATTTGAAAGTGCCGCCATCGCCGTTGTTTACAAATTTAGTACTACCAGACAACCACCAGGGCGGCGCTTACGTACGGTAGGTCTAATTTTTAGCGTGGAATGCGTCACTCTTATATGATATGCTCCTTGCTACATACTAAGTGAACGTTCTCAGAATGACTAGTCTCGTCCACAGATAAGGTCTCGTCACACAATTATCGAGAAACGTGTGTTGCCGAGTGGAGGGGCGTATAGCTGTGCGGAGAGACGTGTAGCCGAGTGAAGTGGTTCTCGGCGCAATGATAAAGAATATAATTTTTAAAATTTCGGGATGGATCGCTTATACCGGGGGATACCTGTATACCTGTATATATATACCATGCCTTCAAAAACTTTCCTGGTTAAAGTAGGCTGTTTTCTAATTAATTTTCTTTCTAAGATTGAGAACACTGCGGTTTTTTTTTAATATTTTGACAACTGTCAGTGTATGTATTTTTATCTGATTTTTATACGGCTCACAGTGACATACGAACCAACGAACTGTCAAAGTGACGCACTGTAGCGGTGTTACCAATCATAGGAAAAAATCATGGCCATCTTTAATCTGGAAAGTTATTGAAGTCGTGGTATATGTATAGTTTATTGGCTTAATAATCCATACAATCAAAATTACAGAAGCAAGAAAGAAGTATAAGCAGCTTAACCTAGCCGAATAGGACTAAATCGCTGCAGTACATGTACCAACATGTACTGTTAGCGCTCTTCCTTTAGCCTAATAATAATTAAATAAAAATAAAACAGACAAAAAAAAAACAAAATATAAAATAACCAAAAAAAAGGCGACAAAAATAGATCTACCTAGATATTAATAATACTACAATATCATTAACATATATAGATATATACACTGGACACGCATAGCGCTGCAGTGTGCTCTCTGGTATACCAAACCGAGTAATCCCAAAAGTGCTCCAAGTTACGCGTCATATTTTTGATTCGACATCAGCAAATCAGCGACATACCTCCATATGGTTTCCAAAGAAGCGGTTAGCGGTATTCACTCATTTAAAAGGTAAGTTTGTATTGTATTAACGTCCTCGGTTAATAAAGAAACTCGGATACTCGGGACTCGGTTAACAGGGACTCTACTGTAACCACATAATGTGATAACATTTCTGAACAATTGGTGCGGAGTTCTTTGTACGTATGTCCATATGTATATAATTGTTTTCCAGATATTTTGTCACTTTTAAGACCAATTAAAACACTATTCGATTAAAATTCAATTTATTCCAGAACCTACATACAAATTCATAAGTTTTCGTTACACAACTTCTTCAGTGGAATAAAATTGACATTTAATTCGTGCCAATTAATAAACAACTAGCCATCCCTATCAACAAAATTATCTAAAGACAAAGAAATTCAATGATACATATTGCTATGGTTCTTTCATGTTTTTAAATTTATTATTTCAGTTTTCAATTCAGCTTTTCATGTTATTAAACTTTTGGATACGAGTGTATGCTTTCACTTGTTAGAGGATATATTTTTTTTTGTTTTTTCGACTGTCGTAGCATTGCAGTTTTATTACGAATTTATATTTCATGCTTTGATTTAAATATTAATTGATTTCTCTTAATCTATTCTGTTGAATCTAATCTTTAGTACACCGTTTTTTTGCTCAGATGATTATTCTTGATGTTAGTAGCTTTCAAATTCTGTAATTTTGTGTAATTCTGATGTTATTTGATGTTAAATTTGCCTTTTATTCAAAATTTTATTCTTGCGTTGTTTTTTTTTCTTCTGTTCAGAGTTTTCCTGGCGAAGTGCACGCTTCACGTGTGCTTGTGAGGACAGAGACCATCTGTGTGTAGCAGGTTGGACGTTTTGTATACTTTGAGTTTGTCTTGATTGATTATTAAATTTTGAGATTCATTAATTGTGTATTTCGCGATAGTCTGCATAAAACGCAGGTAGTTTTTCACTTTGTAAATTTTGTGATTAGTGATTTAGATAATTGTAAGTAGACTTATATCTAGTAGTTAGAGTATCGAAATCTAGAAGTTTCACGCGAGGTCATTTTTTTTTGGTTCTTTTCTGAAGTTTTCAAATTTTAAGTTTCTTTAACGTTTGCTGTTTTAATTAATTATTCTTGTTTGGTTCATTTTTTGTATTTGAGAGTTAATTTAATTTCTTTTGCTTGGGATAGCTTCTAGGTGGAGATTATTAGATTTAAGGTCAGGTTTTTATGATCATACCTCCGGGTGTGATCAGTTTTCCTGACGATTTTTATGCGCATACGTCATTTGTAGTGAGATTTGATATTTTACCGAGTGTTATTTCGTTATTTTGGACAAAGTGTTTTTTTTTTCTATGAAATATATTTTGATTGTGAAATTAAAGAATTTGTTGTTTTTATTTTTGTTAAAATTAAACTATTTTGAGATTAACTTACTTACTAAGGAAATTTTCTCTTTGTTTGTATCATTATTTTCTGTAACTGCAGACTATTTTAAATATCAAGGTCGTACATATAATAGTCATTATTATACTAGAAAAAATAGAGTCTCGCCCAATAACCCGTTTAGAGGTATATGGCATACCTTTCTCCCTGAGAATACGTCAATTTTCTTTAATTCAATTTTTTTTGGATCATTTAAGAACTGATTTGCTAGCTGGCGCGATTTTTGTGTGTTAGGTTTCAATTCTTTGGATTGTTGCATAGTAATATGTATATAGGACTAAGTTTACAGTTTCACGAACAAATTAAAATACTTTTGAATTGTAAATTTACAATCATAAGAATAATGATCCTTATATCAATGTATTTTTTGTCAAACTCTAACAATTCTGTTCAAGGATTAGGAAAAAACCTGACGAAAAAACCTAGTCAAGACCTTAATTTGATGAAATTCAGGCGTGATTAAATTATTATAAATAACACTTCGCTTTTTAATATCTGTTGTAAAATTGACCGCTTTATTTTCTTTTTTAATGTATATCATTGCACGTTTATTTGAAAATCTACAGAAACATGTCAAGAAACAGGATGAAATATACTTAGATATTATATATATATATACGTAGATATAACCATTTTATTCTTCGTTTTACAATCTTAATATTTACCAAATCAAAGTTATGTCTGCGGTTATAATATGTGATACAGTATACTGATGATTATAGATACGTTTTTTAAATACTGTCTAGTTTGACCTACGTAACATTTATTACAGTTTTTGCATTCTAATTTATACACGACATTACTTCGATTATCTTGTTTAATCTTAGTGTTTAAACTTTTATATAATTATCTGTCATTATTAGGTGTAAATGTAATGTTTATATCTGATTTTTTTGTCACTTAAGTCGTTGATGTATGTGATTACATAATATATTTTACTATATAGTTTAGTACATATGTTGTATATTTTATGTATTCGAGTTTTTATTAATTTTTTCATAATTGATGCCTGATTAAGAGATTAAATTATTATAAATAATATATAATTGTCTAAAGTAATGTTTGATAATTTTGATTGTCATGTACGATTTCATGATAATAATGATAATGTAGATATGATTGAATCGTAAAATAAACTGGAATTTCCGACAATAAATAAAATTAAAAATTATGAAGAAGTTATTCTTTTTAATCGCGTAGGAAGATTAATTGTCGCAAAACTATTTCGTATATTGTACATATTAGTTACCATTTTTATCAGCATTACACGAATCGTGTTGACTCTGCAACTCGGGACTGGCGTTTCTCCGAGCCTGTTTTGCTCGTGGTTCGTAATCTTCATCACTACAGTCGCTGAACATAATTGCTGAAAAAACATCAATGTCAAAAATAAACTGAAAAGGTAGTAACAACTTGTTCTAAACAGGGCGAAACAGGTAACAGAAAGAAATAAATAATGAAATAAAATGCAATACTATTAAGGGATGAATCAATAGAGCAGTAAGAAGGAAAGAAAAGAAAATCTGTAACAAATTGTATTACAAGATATAAATGGTTAAATACGAGAGCACCACCTGCAGATTTTTTCTTGTGGGGGCACATGAAAATTCTTATTTATGAAACTCCCATTGACACGGAAGAGGAATTAGTAGCTCGTATAATTGCTGCGGCTGATCACATTCAAAATATTTCTTAGGTATTCGAATAAGTGAGATAATCAATGCTTTGGCGATGTCGTCCTTGTGTCGAAGTTAATGGAGGAAGATTTGTTCTAGATAAAAGTGCATAATTGTCATTGTACCTAACTATTCCATATTTTGTGCTTAGGATTTACACTAATAAATTCGTTTTTCTACTTACATTGTTTGGTTTTCGTTTTGAACTCATCAATCTCTTCATTTACCATGTAGTATTAAAAGGAATGATATGGCTTGGATTTTACATTATTAAATTTTCAAAATAATTACCTTCGAATAGTACAATCTTACTTCCAATGCTTTCCTGATATTTCGCAACATTTCTGGATTAATTGTTGAGATTCTTTAACAATTTTGTTGACATACGTATCTTTTGTAACGAAGTGAACAGTCCATAAAATAATTTAAACGTAAGCTAATGCTGACCAAAACAAGTTTGTAAACCTAAAAAGAAAAGCGAAAAATGTCGAGGAAAACGACATTGAACATGATAAAGTCCATTGACAAGAGAACACGTAAAAGTTAGGCTGATTGCTTACTTAAAAGAATTGCGTAATATTAGCTAATCTGTTAAAGCCCTATTATTCTCCTTGACTTTTTAAATGCTACAAAACCAACCTTTACCTTTATGAAAAAAAAGAACAAATTTCGGAATTTTATATAAATCACAGCAGATTAATAGTTATTTGGAGTGCTTTGCTTCCATTAAAATGCCTTGTAACGATTGTGTAAGTATGGCGGCTGCTTATAAATTAGAATAAATATTTTTTTTAATATGGAAATGGATATTGAAATAATCATTTCATTTTTAAAACTTTTTTTATATCATGGAATACCTCTAAGGCGAAATATAAATAAATCATAACTTACCTGTTTTCTTAATTTCCACTATAAGAACAAAAAAAGAGCCTTAGAGAACTAACTAACGTTAGTTAACTAACGTTATCACTAACTAACTAAAGATAAGAATGCGTTAATAATGAATAAATTTTCAATGACCACTGGACCTATATATTTGCAACAGGTGTAAAATTTAACATTACTGATAAAAAAAAATTCCACCAATTAAATTACCATACTCCACTAGAACTTTGCACCACTAAAAACACTTTATATTGCACTACACTAACACCATATTCTGAGCAAGCAGAGTTTTTCATGGTACATTACACTGTGAAAACGTTAATTTTGCTACACTATTGTGGTAAAATGTGTGTGATATGATAAATGAGCGTCTACTATTGTCTCCGTATGGAGATATGTTATCTTGATTTGATACTGTATCGATTACTAAAGTAGGAACTGTTATCAGTTTTTTATTAAGGCTTATCGGATAAGTAAAGTATAATATCGATGGTTTTATTATTACAGAACAGTGAAGATTTCCATAGTCTTAACCGAGTAGCCTTCATACTACTGGGTTTGGACCAGCCATTTTAGCCCTTGAAACATATCATAATTAAAGTATACTGTGAAATGTAAATATTTTGCACAGGTAGGTACTCTAGCCACTTCCACATAATGACATTGATGACATTTATCATTTTACATCACAAACTAAACATTTGTGCCAATGTTTTAAAAATTTTATCAAGTGACATTAAATTGTAAAAATGGTATTCGGCACAGAACAGACACCCAAAATTTTCGAATGTAACTGGTGGTGCTACAGATGGTGTGAAATTAAATGTCGAGGAGCAAAATTCAATTTCAGAATGCATGACTATTTTTTTATGAAGAATATCCTGCATTAGTGTTTGTCCATAATGCCTCGTAGAATGCTTTGAGAAATTCTTTGCAGTTATTCCGAGAGCCTGCTAGTGCCCATCAAAAAACTGAATCCAAAAACGTCCGCTTCAGTAATGGTCCAAGAGACAAATTTGTCCTATGGCACATGTCAATTTATCCTAGAAAAAAGTTCCACTGTTATGCATACAAGCTACAATGTTTTCATGATATTCTCCTAGTAGATTATCCAAAATTAACAATTGGGTATTTCCAATAAGATGGTGCAACGGCGCACACGGCCAAAGAAACACTTGAATGCCTTCGAGAATTTCTTAATGACAAAATAATAAGTAGGAACAACAACTTCATTGCCATCTGTATCTTGCGATTTAAATATATACGATATTTGTTTGATGGCCATACTAGAAAAATTCCATTTATACAACGCCAACACGTAGAATCATTAATGTTTAATGATTAGGCAAAGAAGATTGTGTTGTTATAATTGTAAATATCTTATCGGCATCAGTTGTCGTTTATTTTAATTTTTTTTTAATGGATCCACAGAAATTAGCAGCCTAGTTGAATATATATGGATTATAAATCACATGCGTTTATCACTTACCTAATTAAACTCTAGTTCGTCTCGTATTATGGTTTAAATAAAAAAACACTGTTTCAATTAACAATATCTAATTTTGCAAATGATAAATGCGTTGTAATCGATTCATTGATATTGGAATATAAGACATTTATTTGAAATTTTATGAATTTGCTTTAAATGGTTTAAAACTGTTTCTTTTACTGCAACTACAAACCAGGAAAAGATTTCCGTATACATTTGGTCAGTCGAATTTTGTGACCTGTAAGATAGAGTAAGGAAGATCAGGATTAAAATAAACAAATTAATACGAAATAAATAATGTTTATTTGAAAAGTAAGTGATAAATAGAAAGAATAAAAGTATTACAAAAACATTTCAAATACAGTCTGATTCATCTTTGATCCACCCCATTACGATCTCGCAATGTGGTTATTATGATCCCGAAAAGAAAGTAGACTTAGAACAAATGACGTTCGAGATTTTTGAAAAAAAACGGAAAAATCACAATTTCTTATTTTGCTTGTAGCACTTTAATTTGGTCTTGCACAGAAAAACCAAAGGCACCTTCTGAAGGCCAATTTTGCTGAATTCTTCCTCAATTAACACACACTATCAATTTTTTTTTCAACATATGACACATGGTTGAAATCAGAAAAAGAAAATCTTTCTAGTTATGTCAAAATCCAATATGGCGCCCCTAAGAAATAACAAAGTTGATGATGATCCAGAGAAAACGAAACGTCGTATAAATATTTTAAGTACACAATTAGACAGAGCAAAAGTGGCCTTGAGAATGTGTCTTCAGTTTTTCGCTGCAAGACCAAATAAAAGTGCTACAAGTAAAATAAGGAAATGAGATTTTTCGTTTTTTTTTTTTAAATCTCGAACGTCATTTGTTCTAAGTCCACTTTCTTTTCGGAATCATAATATCCACAAAATTTAGCACTTTGCCAAATTTAAACCTACCGTCTATCTTCAATAATAAGCGAGATCGCAATGGTGAGGATCGAAAATGAATCAGCCTGTATATCTAAGGCTTACAAGTTTTATTGTATGAATTATAGGACTTCATCCCATGTTGTGTTATTCACGTAGTTGACAAAATACTGTATGCTAAAGCAATTAATTTGTAAAAGATAATCTGTCATCTGCTTTTTAAACTTTCTACAATCTTTTTCACATCTTAAGCGATCAGGTAGACTATGATAAAGGTCAATAACTGTGGATCGACGAGCTGTTTTACTATTCAAACCACGTCGCTTTATATGTTGAAAATTGTTTATGTTATGGTGTACATAACAAACACTGTCCAAAATATAAATATCGTAACAAGTCAGTAAGTTATTATCCTTAAATGTTTGTTTAGATACATTATTTAGGTCTATATTAAGTAGTAAACTAACTGCTTTCCTTTGTGCTGCAAAAATATCTTTGCTTTTCAATTCGTTTTGGGCAAGTGACGGACACCAGAAAACAATGCCATAACGCATGCAAGGAATAAAATTATTATAGTAGAAATTTTTGATAATTTGGTCGCTCTTATCGTACTTTCTGCAATATTTTAGTAAACCACACATATTTTCCAGTTCAATTTTCAAATTTGTCGTATGCTCAACCCAATTTAAGGATTTATCAATAGTGAGACCATAAATCTCAACAGAAGGTTGCAAGACCGTCATTGGTTCCGATTCTTTATCAGTTTTATTTTCGCTTTTACTCTTCGGCCCTTTAGTTTTTTTGTTTGTTTTTACGCTTTGTTTTTCAGGGCTTTTACTAATCGGAATCTCTTGCGTTTCTTTCTCCTTCTTGGTTTTCCTGCTTGGTTTGCGGAACCATATGTATTTAACGTTAATTTCTAATTGTAATTCTTCCGTTTCCATCCATGTTTGTATATGTTCATTTATATTCTGAATACAACTCTTGATTTCTTCTTCTGTCTGACAGCTCTTGGCAATGATTATTGTATCTGTATGCAGAAGTATACCGTTGCTATGCTGTGTTAACTTTTTAAATAGATCTGTAATATAAACCCAAAATAATGTGCAGTCTAAGACAGAAGCGCGGAGTAAACCACGACTCCTAATTTTGACTCTTCCTTCACTAGTGGATTGTTTATATTCCTCCGTTAGATATGATCTAAGCCATTTCTCTAGTTTGTCGTCTATTTGTATAGTGTTTTTCAATTTGTCTAACAAAAGAGCAGGGTTTATTATGTGAAACAAATTTGCTAGATCCACAAATACTCCTAATATCTTGCATTCGTTTTCGGCATTTATATCATTGCGAACCTTTTGTAAAAAATCATAAAGTGCATTTATGTTTTTGTAATTTTCAATCAGATCTTCCTTACACTCTAAAAATTCCAAAAGTTGGTTGTTCACTGCAGCTTCATAAATCTTAGAAAATACGGACTGTAGTCGAATAATGTAATTATTTTGCATAATACTATTGGCATTCTCCACATTCGTTTGAACTACTAATTCATTGTCTGAATCCATTGATGTTTTGAAATTACTTGACTTAAAGGGAGCATTGGAATTTGTGGAATTATTTAAAATTTCGGATTTGTCAACATTTATGGAACTATTTAAAATTTCAGATTTGTTTGAATCTATGGAAAAATTTGAAATGTCGGATTCGTCCGAATTTATCAAATTATTTGAAATTTCAGATTTGTTTGAATCTGAGGAAGAATATAAGGTTTCGGATTTGTTTGGATCTGTGGAAGAAGTTAAAGTTTCGGATTGGTCTAAATCTGTGGAACAATTTGCAATGTCATTTATGGAACTATTTAAAATTTCGGATTCCTTTAAATTTGTGAAACTATTTGAAGTATCAGAACGCTTTATATTACTGGAATCGTTTGATTTCTCAGCATTTTCGATTACGACGACATGTGTGTAATTTTTGGTAATGATAGATTTCAAGTCCGATGGAAAAGTACCTTTTTCGAAAGATATATTGATTAAGTAGGTTAACACTGGAGCGATAAAAGATGCAGAGCGTTTTACAACAAAGGCTGTTATGTTATCATAACCTGTTAATGTGGAGGTGCTTAAATTTTTAATGATATTTGTAACATCTTCTATTTTAACGTCCCGTAAAGAGAAGGATGATTCTAAAGATATTTGATCATCTTTCGTGTCTGATAATGGAATAATGGAATTATCATTTACTGTGAATATGTTATGTATTTCCGCTGTATTTTTTTTTAAAAAGAGGTCTCGAGGTATTTCTTGGTAAGAATTATTGTCACGAATTACATATAAAATTCTTTTAGGGGTATTTTTTAATACTTCATTTGTAGTAGGTCTATTATTGCCATTGGATCGATCATTTTGCATGTAGTTTCTATAAAATATTTCGTATTTTTTAAAATCAGTCATTAACATTAGTGGATGTTGATTGTTAAATTCTTCCAGAAAAATTAAATGATTTTCTATTTCGTCGAGTTCGTAACTGCAACATGATCTAGCTTCCATTTTATGACGTTCTGGTGTAGGAAATATCGAGTAGCAACCATTGAATAACTGGAAAAAACTTTGAAAAGCAGTTTCAGGATTTTCGTCTTTGTATACTATGGCCCACATTACATATTTAATTAAACAGTCGAATTTACTTAAATTAGTTGAACAAAATTTATCTTTGTATATTGAATTATTCATTTCAGTAATATTTGATGGTTCTATGTGTAATACTAAAGTATTGTGATCAGGAAAATCGATTTGATTATTTTCGCTCTCAGTATTTTCTAGTGCAATATTATAAAAATTTTGTTCAGGAAATAAAAAATTTACAAAAAAGTTATCTAAACAATTATTTCCTCTTGTTGGTGCTTCATTTACCCAACAAAAATTAAAGCTACCGCATATATCACGCACTTGCTGCCAGAGAAAGATATCCTGCGGGCCCACATTGACATCTCCACCAATTATTACAAATTTGTCTTTATATTGAAACGCATTTAGCAGGTTAAAAAAATTCTGTAAAAACACTTCAATTGTTGCTTTTATTCGGTGATAAACAGCAATTACTATAATATTATACTCCGGCAGCTCAACACCGCATATTTCTAACACGCCATCAACATAAAATTTTTTAACGTCTAGTGCTATTGTGCGTATATTATCTTTGGCATATATGGTAACGCCGCCACCTCTGCTATAGTCACGACAGCAACATTCTGCTAACTTATAAATTGTTTCACAGCTTCCAATTGTAACAGATATATTGTTATGTTTTTTTTCAAATCGGTTTCGAATATTCTCGTTTCGTTAAGCATAATAACGTCAATAGAATGTGGATGCATTTGTATTCGCTTCAATAACCAATTCTTGTTTGCACCAATACCATTTATATTCTGGAGCATTATTCCTAACTTTTTTGATGTACTTGGTTGAGGTGACTCATCTTTAGGTTTTGGTTGTGGTCCTTCAGAAGCGTTGGCACTTTCATCGTTGCTGGTTGCTTCGCTGCCAGCTAAAAAATAAGTTGGAACATAAGACTGTAGAAATTCTGTTAATGTCTAATTTAAAATTTAACAAGGTCTTTATTACTATGCAACTTTTGGACATTTTTTTAATGGCTTCCAATTTTATTGTTGTTGATTGTATGGTTGAAATCTAAAAAATAAGTTGGAACGGTTGGGAACGGTAAAAAAGGAGAAAATTGTAATATGTGCAAATGATATTTAATTTTAGATACAACAAGGTGTTTATTAATATGCAATTTTGCCTTTATAGACTTGTAATAACAGTTTTGTTCAGCAAGCAAAAATATGTACCTATTCAGCAAATCAAATCAAATACACCTCTTAATTTAAATAAAATGATTTTTCTTAAATTACTCATATGTTGTTAACACAAATAATGTTAATTATACCAAATCAAAGTAATAATGGAAAATCTAACAAAAAGGACTCAATGAGTTAGGACATTTTTTTCCATGGCTAAACAATAAGTGCATTTTGATTGGAAATAGGAAAGCTTTCTGCAAGTCATGGAGTAACCATATAATATGAAAATATTTCTGAACAATTGGTGCGGAGTTCTTTGTACGTACGTAATTATGTAGAGTAATGTTTGACTTTATGTTCTTTTGGTTGTCGTGTACAATTTTATGAATAGATAATGTAGGTATGATAGAATCTAAAACGAACTGGAACGAATTTCCGACAATAAATAAAATTAAAAATTATTCAGAAGTTATTCTTTTTAATGGCGTAGGAAGATTATTTGTCACAATGCTATTTCGTATATTGTACATATTAGTTACCCTTTCTATCAGCATTACACGAATCGTGTTGACTCTGCAACTCAGGACTGACGCTGACTCTCCGAGGCTGTTTTGATTGTGGTTCGTAATCGTCATCAGTACAATCGCTGAACATAATTGCTGAAAAAACATCAGAATATATTTTTTTATATTGCCAAAAATGCTAAAAAGATAGTAAAAACTTGTTCTAAACAGGGCTGTTTTTGAAATTATCTTTTTAAATTGCGGTAATTAATGAAATTGTTTATAGAAACTATAAATGGAAATGCTAATACAGGTAAAAAAGAAATAAATACCTACCTAAGAAGTAAGATGCAATACTATTAAGGAGGGAATCAATAGAGCAGTAGGAAGGAATAAAAGAAAAACTGTAATAATTGGTATTACAAGATATAAATGGTTAAATACGAGAGCAACACCTGTCGATTTTTTCTTGTGGGGGCATATGAAAATTCTTATTTATGAGACTCCCATTGACACAGAAGATGAATTAGTAGCTCGTATAATTGCTGCGGCTGATCACATTCAAAATATTTCTTAGGTATTCGAATGTGTGAGACAATCAATGCTTTGGCGAAGTCGTCCCTGTGTCGAAGTTAATGGAGGAAGATTTAAACATTCATTGCAAATAATAGTGCATTATTGTCATGTAACTTTCCGTGTTTTGTGCTTAGGATTTACACTAATAAATTAATTTTTCCACTTACATTGTTTGTTTTTCGTTTTTAAGTCATCAATCTCTTCTTCTACCATGTAGTATGCATTAAACGGGAATGTCGTAGAGAAAAACAATGTTAATAAAAACTGTTTGTTGTAACCTCATCTAGTTTGCTTCAAAGTTTGTCGATCTAATTTTTTACAGCTGTATAGTATATACAGGCTGATTCATTTTTGATCCTCACCATTGTGATCTCGCTTATTATTGAAGATAGACGGTAGGTTCAAGTTTGACAAAGTTGCTAATTTTTGTGGTTATTATGATCCCGAAAAGAAAGTAGACTTAAAACAAATGACGTTCGAGATTTAAAAAAAAAACTGAAAAATCGATTTTTTTTAATTTGCTTGTAGCACTTTTACTTGGTCTTGCAGAGAAAAACTAAAGACATACTCTCAAAGCCACTTTTGCTCCTCTATCTAATGGTGTACTTAAAATTTTTATACGACGTTTCGTTTTTTTGGATCATCATCAACTTTGTTATTTCTTATGGACGCCATATTGGATTTTGACACAGTTAGAAAGATTTTCTATTTCTGATTTTAACCATGTGTCATATGTTGGAAACAAAATCTGATATTGTGTGTTAATTGACAAAGAATCTAATTTGATATTAAATAGGGTAGGTAGCTATGAAATTTGGAACTGTCAATCGCTTAAACTTGAGTATCGCAAAAATGAAAATCGATGTTAAATAAGGTAGCCATGGAATTTTGAATTGAACTTGCATTATTAACGGAAAAATGGCGCGAGAACAGAGGCAACGAGAAACAAGATAGGTTATGTATTTTTTAGTCATCGAACTAAAATACAACAGTAGCGAGTACAAATATTTGGAATTTTATCCTGATGTATTTTGATCAAACATTCTACCATAATAATAATAATTCATGCCTTCACATTCCCAAAGTTTGTACCAATCACAGGGGCCATCGACTGGCAATGAGTTATTATTATGTCTGCGGTTGTAGACCAACTTAAGGTGTTGCCTTTCAGGATTTGCATGGAATCTGGGAAACTACAGAAAACCAAATTCAGAAAGAACACACCGGAGTTCGAACCCAGTACTGGTGAACTGGGAAGCGAGCACACTAGGCACCGCGCTACTAGCCGGTCAGTTAGCACATTTCGATTCATCTGACCAGATGATTGTATTCAAAAAGTCTTCGTAGTTTTCTAATTTTCCCGGGAACCAATTACAATATTCCATTTTTCTTAAGTTATCACCAGGTAGTAAACTATGACTAACATGGACTTTGTACGGTTTCAGCTTATTTCGACGCAATTCTCCACGATCCATATTCGACTAAATTTCTGTCAAGATCTAGAAAAATGGTATATGTTTGTAGTCGTTTAGGATACAATTGTAAAAATACATAATATTATCTCGCTTCTCTTCGTTGGCGAACGCCATTTTTGAGTTACTAACGCAACGATAATTGACAGTTCGTAATTCCATGGCTGTCTCATTTAACATCGATTTTCATTTACGCGATACTCAATTGTAAGTGATTGACAGTTCGAAATTTCATAGCTACCTACCTTATTTAATCTCAAATCAGATTCTTGGTCAATTAACACACTATATCAAATTTTGTTTTCAACATATGACACATGGTTGAAATCAGAAAAAGAAAATCTTTCTAGCTGTGTCAAATCCAATATGGCTCCCATAAGAAATAACAAAGTTGATGATGATCCAAAGAAAACGAAACGTCGAATAAAAATTTTAAATACACCATTAGATAGAGGAGTAAAAGTGGCCTTGAGAATGTGTCTTTGGTTTTTTTCTGCAAAACCTAATAAAAGTGCTACAAGCAAAATAAGAAAATGAGTCTACTTTCTTTTCGGGATCATGATAACCACAAAATTAAGCAACTTTGCCAAATTTAAACCTACCGTCTATCTTCAATAATAAGCGATAATCACAATGGTGAAGATCGAAAATGAATCAACCTGTATATGTATATAGGTATATATGTATGTATGTACTAATTAATGATTATACGACATCAAAACGAAGAAAATTTTTTCGTTCAGTCTGAAATCGCTAAAATCGATAACTAAACATGAATACTTATTATCAAATTGTCAAAGTAGGAATAAATTACGGGAAGTTGTGGGCTTTCGTGTAGGGCACTGCTACCTTGGGGAACACATGACAAGGATAGTTTTGAAACACAATAGCGACTGCAGGTTTTACGGGACAGAAAACGAAAATTCGGAATACCAGTTATTTTGGTAAATATGTCATTGACGAGGTAGAAATACCTTCTTTGAAACCATCACAGCTATTGCGGTTTCTTAAAATCCTTAGACTGGATGGCGAGCTGTAGTTGTGGGTAACTACCAACGACTTATGCGCTCATGTAGAGGGGCACAATAGATCATTGCGTCGCAGTGCAACATCACCCTCACCTCAATTATTCTAATTCTATTGTCAAATCGTTTTCTAATAATTATGAAACTATAGCAGCTTTGTTAAGATCTATACACTTATCTTACTATTTCATTATTTTTTGAACAAAAGCACAGCTATTAGAGCTACTTTATGTATGTAGTTAGATGCTAAACACAAAATTTCAAAATAAATACAATAAAAAAATATTTGCATTATACATACATATATGCAGGCTATCTTAATTGGAAAAAGCCACCCCAAATAGTTTTTTTATTTTCTGTAATTTATAAAAAATTCCGTCAATTTTCATATGAAGGAGGACAATTTAATGTCGATTCTGACAAATTTTTGGCTGTATCTCAATTAAAACATCTTTAAATTCTCTCTACGGCAAGATGCATTAAGTAGTAATTTTTATTATGAGCGAGCAAAAATTATTTGCAACATGTGTAATAGAACACGAATTAGAATGATATTGCTTGGATTTTACTTTATTACATTTTAAAATAATTACCATATATTACCTGATATATTTCGCAACATTTCTAAAGTTATTCGTTGAGAATCTTTAACAATTTTTTTGACATATATTTTGTAACAAAGTGAACAGTCCATAAAATAATTTAAACGTAAACTAATGCTGACCAAAATAAGTTTGTCAACCTGAAAAGATAAGCGAAAAATGTGGAGGAAAATGACATTGAACATGATAAAATCCATTGACAAAAGAACATGTAAGAATTAAGCTGATTACTTACCTAAAAAAATTACGAAATATCAGGTTATATGTTAAAGCCATATTATTCTAGTTGACTTTTTAAATGAGATCAAAACAAGATCAATCTTCACTACTCAAATTGTTAAGATGCGGACTAAATGATCTTAAGTCGTCTGGATCGACAGTAAACGTTGTCCATTTTGGTATGAAAAAAGGAACATATTTCGGAATTCACTATAAATCACAGCAGATAAATAGTTATTTGGAGTGCCTTGTTTCAATCAAAATGCCTTGTAAGGATTGTATATATATGGCGGCTGCTTATAAATTAGAATATTATTTTTTATATGGAAATAGTTATTCAAATAATCATTTAATTTTTGAACTCCTTTAATATTATGGAATACCTATAAGGCCAAATATAAATAAATTGTAACTTACCCGCGTTCTTCCTTTCCACTACAAGAACAAAAAAAGAAAACTAAAAAGAAGCATGCCTTAATAAATCTTCAGTCATCACTGAATCGATATTGTCAACAGCTCCTCTGACGGTCAGGTTTGAAACTTACAATAATTAAATAATTGCTATAATGAATTGCAATGAGAAATTGCCAAAATAAAAATAATATTGTGATATCTTAAAATTTTACATTACTCTAAAAATTTTTCCACAAATTAAATTACGCTACTCCACCAGAACTTTGCACCATTAAAGAAACTTTATATAGCACTATACTAATTACACTATATTCTGAACAAGCAGAGTTTTTCATTGTACACTACACTGTGAAAATATTAATTTTGCTACACTACTGTGTTAAAATGCGTGTGATGTAATAAATGAGCGTCTACTATTGTCTCCCTATAGAGATATGCTATGTTGATTTGATATTTATCGATTACTATAGGAAACGTTATCAGTTTTTTATTAAGGCTTATCGGATAAGTAACGTATAATATCGATGGTTTTATTATTACAGAACAGTGAAGATTTCCATAGTCTTAACCCAGTAGCCCTCATACTACTGGGTTGGGACCAGCCACTTCAGCCCTCGAAAAATATCATAATTAAAGTATACTGTGAAATGTAAATATTTTGCACAGGTACTCTAGTCACTTCCACATAGTGACATTGATGACATTTATCATTTTACATCACAAACTAAACATTTGTGCCAATCTTTTAAAAATGTTATCAAGTGACATTAAATTGTATAAATGGTATTCGGCACAGAACAGAAACCTAAAATTTTCGAATGTTACTGGTGGTGCTGCAGATGGTGTGAAAGTAAATGTCGAGCGGCAAGATTCAATTTCAAAATGCATGACTGATTTTTTATGAAGAATATCTTGCATTAGTGTTTGTCCATAATGCCTCGTATAATGCTTTGAGAAATTCTTTGCAGTTATTCCGAGAGCCTGAAAGCGCCAATCGAAAAACTGAATCCAAAAACGTCCGCTTCAGTAATGGTCCAAGAGACAAATTTGTCCTATGGCGCATGTCAATTTATTCTAAAAAAAGGTCCACTGTCATGCATACAAGCTGCAATGTTTTCATGACCTTCTCCCAGTAGATTATCCAAAATTAACAATTGGGTATTTCCAATAAGATGGTGCAACGGCACAAACGGCATAGAAACACTTGAATACCTTCAAGAATTTCTTAATGACTGATTGATGAATGATTGAAATTTCATATCTATCTACATAATAATATGTATATCTTGAGATTTAAATATATACGATTTTTGTTTGATGGCCATACATAAAAAATTCCATTTATTTAACGCCAAAACGTAGAAGCATTAATGTTTAATGATTCGGCAAAGAAGATTGTGTTGTTGTAATTGTAAATATCTTATCGGTATCAGTTGTGGTTTCTTTTATTTTTTTTTAATGGATGAACATAAATTAGCAGCTTAGTAGTACCGTAGTACCTACGTATGGATTATAAATCGTGCGTTTATTACTTACAATTAAATTCGTTACCTAGTTCGTGTCGTATTAAGTTAAAAAAATGGTTAAAGCCTAAAAACTATTTCAATTAATAGTATTTTGTATATTATGGCTCACATTACATATTTAATTAAACAGTCGAATTTACTTAAATAAGTTGAACAAAATTTATCTTTGTACATTGAGTTAGTCATTTCGGTCATAGTTGGTAGTTCTATGTGTAATACTAAAGTATTGTGATCAGGAGAACCTTTTTCTTCTTTTTCTTATTTTCGCTCTCTGTATTTTCTGGTGCAATATTATGGAAATTGTTTTCATCAAATAAAAAATTTACAAAAAAATTATCTAAACAATTATTCCCTCTTGTTGGTTTTCATTTACCCAACAAAAAATAAAAGTTCTACATATGTATATCACGCACTTGCGACTATAGATCGAAATCCCGGGGGCCCACATTGACATCTCCGCCAATTATTACAAATTTGTCTTTATGTTCAAACAGATTTAACAGTTCAAAAAATTTCCCTAAAAACAGCTTACTAGTTTGTTTTTCTCGCTGATAAACAGCAATTACATACTATAATCTCATATTCAGGTAACTCAACAGCGCCATCAATATGAAATTGTTGCATGCTTAGTGCATTTGTGTCTACATACATTATCTTTAACATATATGGCAACGCCTCCACCTATGACTATAGTCACGACAGTACCATGCTGCTAACTTATGAATTGTTTCACAGTTTTTAATCGTAACAGATATATTGTTATGTGTTCTGTTCAAAATGCTTTTGTATTCGGTTCAATAACCAATCCTTATTCGTACCAATACCACTTATATTCTGAAGCATTATTCCTAACTTTTTCGACGTATGTACTTGGTTGAGGTGACTCGTGTTTAGGTTTTGGTTGTGGTCCTTCAGGAGCCTTGGCACTTTTATGGTTGTTGGCTGCATGGCTGCCAGCTAAAAAATAAGTTGGAACATTGTAGAAATTCCGTTGATGTCTAATTTTAGATTTAATAAGGTCTTTATTAATATGCAACTTTTGGACATTTTTGTGAATTGCTCATTAAATAAAAATGATGCAAATAAGACAAAACAACAAATTTTCATTTTTTTTATTTTTCTTTATGAATTATATTCAAACTTATTTTGTTTTATTTTCCTAATAATTATTATAAAAACAAATTTCTTCTATCACGTCTGGTATTATAAAAAAATGAAATTCATATTGATCATACAATATCTACTAACACTAACTAAGGATATGCTATTCTCGGAAGTACCTATTTGGAAAGTTTTTCTTTTCACTTTTCTTTTATATTGGGATGAAGAACATTCCGAAATTAAAGTTCAACAGTAGTCAGCAAGCATCTCGCTATTCCACTTGCCCTGATAGCGTTTTTCAATAGTGGAAATATCCTGATGAAATTTTTCCCCATGCTCGTCACTAACATCGCCAAGATTCGGGGGAAAGAAGTTCAGGTGCGAATGCAAGAAATGCATTTTAAGACTCATATTACAGCCTAATGCATGGCAACTTCTAAGAAGTTTAAAAATAATTTCCTCGTAATCTTCACATTTTTTATTTCCTAAGAAATTCTTTGTCACACTTTTAATTGCATCCCAAGCAGTCCGTTCTAAATTGCTCAAGAGGACGTCAAATTCTCGATCCTGATGTAACAGCTTAATCTGGGGTCCTATAAAAATCCCCTTTTTAAGTTTTGCCTGAGATATATTAGGAAATTTTTGTTTAAGGTATCAAAATGCTGGTCCCTCTTTGTCCAATGCTTGGATGAAATTCTTCATCAGACCTAATTTTGTGTGTGACATTGCGAATTCAAAAAACGTTTAATTAATGTTGCTACCATACATTGAGTCAATTTGAGTTGAATAACGTGTCTGTAGGGTCTTATATAAACTCACATTTGCATAGATCTATTAATTGCTTGATTTGATTGGTTCTAGAGAAAAAAAGGGAGTGGTTTAACGACTATGACGTACAAATGAAGCCCAAACATGTTAAATCCTGTTCAGACATGCCCGTTAGCATGATAATAACTTGATTCTTTTAACTTACTATGTTTACAGTTTCATGAATAAATTAAAATATTTTTGAATTGTAAATTTACAATCCTAAGAATAATGATCATTGTATCAATGTATTTTTTATCAAGCTCTAACAATTCTGTTGAGGGACAACGGAAAAGCACGGTAAAAAATCTAGTCAAGAGATTTGATAAAATTCAGGAGTGATTAAGTGATTAAATTATTATAAATAATACTTAAATTTTCAATATCTGTTCTAAAATTGACCGCGTTATTTTCTTTTTTAATGTATATCATTTCATATATTAATCTCTTTTTATAACTACTTTCTTTGTTTTAAATCTTAACATTTTCAAAATCAAAGTTATGTTGTAATTCTTTAGAATGCTTATACAAAGTAGTTTCTGCTGTTACGTTATGTGATACAGTGTACTGATGGTTATAGAGGTTTTCTTAACTATTGTCTAGTTTGACCTACGTAACACTATTATATACTAGTACTGTACTATATTTATTAGGATTTTGAAAAAATAGAAATATGTTTATGCAGTAATAAGATAGTACAGTGAATTACAGACTTCACAAATTTACACCGGATGAGATCCTAAGACTTACAACTATCTTAAAAAACAAAACACCTAATAACATGAATACCATTTTATTGTGCTAATTTTTAAATGGGTAATTCAACTTGACTTATTTGATTTTCGCGAAGCACTCGACAACCATGTTCCTATTTCAGTTGTAATGTCTTTGGTGTATAGCGTCTTGGCGTGGATTTCAGCTGTCTCTATTACAAAAAACGGTAGCAAAATAAGACATTGATGTTTCAGTTGTTGCAGTAACTTACCGACGACAACTTTGTACAATTCTAAATCTTGAAACTTCTTCTTCGAATTTCTGCCAGTTAAGTTGTAACCGGAAGCGACTTCGGGTGTTAGAAGCTTTTTCATGATGCGATGAGTGTATTCATACACTTCTTCACCTTTTTCAGGGTCGAACATCTTTACCTAAAACGGATAATTGTAACGTATACGATTTGTGGTAGAGAACATATTTATATACAATTCTTTTTCCGATATCAGAACGTTTTAACTCTTTTTCTAAATCTTCCAATTCCTTAGCACTTTTTATTGGGAAAATACTTAAAATATCTAACGTACCTAAAAGAATAAATTACAAATAAAAACATGCGTATTCATTTACATCTGAATATACAACTTACTTGCAGAAGTTGATTCCATAGATGTTCCAGGAGATTCTTCTCGCTTCCGTTTACCAAATAAAAACATGTTCTTTCTATTTGTACCAGTAGAGTTTTGTGGTGTACACATGTTATTCTAGGATGCTAAAAATTATTATAGAAAGCATTATCATTTAATGTGGTGGGGATAATAGATATATTTTACATTTAATTCAGTTCAATATTAATTGCAGTTAATTAAAAATTAAATGTGTATGACTTACCTATGTATCTACAATAATTTTTTTAAATGGTACGTGCGCCACCCTACGTTGAATACCTAATACCTACCACAGGAAACAGCTAATCTAATTAAAAATATCTAATCTGGCGAACGATAAATTCGATAAAATGTGTGTTTTCATCAGAAATGATCATTTGCATTAAACTAATATGTAATGTCTAATAATATAACCAGTAAATAATGCCTAGAATTAGTTACCGATTTATACCCAATTATATGTTTAGTCTATAGCTTATTAAAGAGTGAGAGAGAGGGGTATGACAAAAATTCTGAATAAACCACAAAGATAGTTTATCTCTTATTGGATCACACCGTCTAACATATCATATCATATACCTATGTATTTTACTGAGATTTAAGTAATATCTATTTTACAGATATTTTTTTCAGTTTTAGGCCAATTCAAATATTAGGTATTCGATTAAAAATGAATTTATGCCAGAACATACATACGCATATACAAATTATCAGGTTTTTGTTACTAACTTCGTAGTGGAAGAAATTGACATTTAATTCGTGTCAAATAATTATAATAAACTAGACATGCCTATCAACAACAGCAAAGAAATTCAACGATATACAGGATTATTTTTACAATTTTACGAACAAAGTAAAATATTTTTGAATTGTAAATTTATAATCATAGGAATAATGATGCTTTTACCAATGTATTTTTTGTCAAGCTCTAACAATTCTGTTCAAGGACTAGAGAAAGACATGGCAAAAAACCTAGTCAACAGCTGGATTTGATAAAATTCAGGCATGATTAAGTGATTAAACTATTATAAATAATATTTAAATTGTCAATATCTTATTTCTATCATATCTATCTATATCCTTTTTAATGTATATCATTTCACATATTAATCTCTTTTATAACCATTTTCTTTTATTAAAATCTTACCATTTTTTAAATCAAAGTTATGTTGTAATTGACAAAGTAGTTTACGCGGTTATGAATGTGTTACATGATCACAGAGGCGTCTTTTTAAATATCGTCTAGTTTGACCTACGTAACATTTATTACAGTTTTATTACAGCATCCTACTTTGATGACCTTGTTTAATCTTGGTTTTTAAATTTGTAAATATTTGTCTGTTATTGTTAGGTGTAAATTTAATTTTGTTGCCTAAGTCGTTGATGAATGGAATTGTA
This sequence comes from Popillia japonica, assembly GCA_004785975.1. Taxonomy (NCBI): domain Eukaryota; kingdom Metazoa; phylum Arthropoda; class Insecta; order Coleoptera; family Scarabaeidae; genus Popillia; species Popillia japonica. The sequence continues at coordinate 33,742 of SMLS01055812.1, forward strand.
TTATAAATTTTACTATTTAGTTTAGTGCATCTGTTGTATATTTTATAAATTGGATTTTCCAGAACTTTGTAACAACTTTTCTTGTTGTGTTGAAAATAGGAAGAATTTAAGCAAAGCTTTGTAGCCAACACTTATTTTTTGGTAAATTTCTTATTTTTTTATTGGGATTAAGCTGCTAAGAATCCATATTTAATTTAGTTTGGCACAATAACAGAGCTGTACTAAATTTGGCCTCGCTCTTTTTGAAATAAGGTATAAATTGTTAAGGATAGAAAAAATAAACAAATAGTTTTGCTACGTCAAATTTTAATACATAATATATAAAATACAGTCAAACATTAAATAAATACATAATACTACATTATTATTTTTCGATATATCTAGTATGGTATTCTTGAAAACAACCTTTGCAGATTGCTCTCTCACAAGGTGGGCAATAATATCTTGATCGTTTCTCTTTTTTCTTTAGGGCACAATTTGGACACCGTCTTGGGAGTTTAATTTTTATTAATCTATGCAATTTGCTAGTGTCAGTTCTCACCTGGTTATTGAAAAAAAAAGGTGCATGTTTCGCAACTTTCTTAAATTTATCTGTTTCACATTTTCTAACGAAGCTAAACTCATTCGGTTCATTTTTAACGAATTGAGTTGATTTATCTGAAACAAAGTAGGGTTTAGGCACGAACCATAATAAATCTCATGAAATCTTACTTTCATTTATTTCTGCTAACACTGTAATCTTCTCATCACTTATATTACCATTTGCTGAGGCGGTAGCTTCTGCAAAAGAAGTACAATTGTGCATAAGTTAACATTCAACTGCATTTGATGAAGGAGAAAGACAATGATGACGAGATGAATGCAAAAAGAATCAAAAACGATATAATATTGGAAACGTAGAACGGTTGAAACTGCAATGCATTTCAAAATCTTTTCATTTCCTTCTGGCAATAGTAGGTAATCATTCTGTAATATGTTTTAGCAAATTTAAATTTGTTCGGTTTTTACAACTTTTGATCAACTAAGTTAGTGTAGTGTGCACATACTTGTTTTTGGGACTGTTTTTGAAAAAAAATGCTAATAAGAAAGATAATGTTATTGTTTTTGTTTCTGTGATTGCTGCTACAGAATTTCTCCGTGTAAAAATTTGGAATCAAATAGTAATTTTTTGATTCAACAGTTACCTAAATCTGATGGTGTGTTTGGACTCTCTTCCTTTTTTATTGTAGCATCTGCATGGTTTGAGTTCATCTTTGATATTGAAGCAGTACAAATATCTAAGGACCTAGAAAAAATATATTTTCTATTAAAATTGCTAGTGCAAAAATAATCACCACGATGGTATTAATAAATTTGGTTTAAAACGGTTTCATTTTCTTTCACGGCACCCACATTAGATTAAACATGATTTTTCTAGCACATCTCTATCTGACGAAGTAGAATGGTCATAAATGCAAATAGATTTGAAAATATGGTGTGTTATGAGAAAGATAAAACTATGAAGTCCTCTCCTACACAATTCCTTTAATTGAATTTTTCGTAGTTGTTTCAGTTGCTCTGTATATTTTCTATTTGATACAAAATAATAGCTAGTTTTAATCAGAAATAAAATTTAATTACTTACCCCTTACCGAATATTGTCGCACAATTTCAGTACTAATACCTACTTATTTTTTATTATATTGAATACAAATTTTATATAGGTATTTTTTCTCAAATTCTGATTACACCACACACTGGCACAGGACAAAGCTTTTTAGTTACTATAATCACCCACCTACAGCGTTAGTAGCGCTATCGATCGATAGAATATTCCAGAATATTCTATCGATCTCTATGATAAGGAACGATAATTTGAAAACTTGCAAGCCATTCTGTGACTAACGATAAAGAAGGTTCTGGATACATACATAAATGAAGCCCTAAAATCCATTTCGAGTAGGCTGTCATCGAGTTCCTTTCTGATAATATAAAAATTTACACTTCCATTTTGTTACGAGTACCATGAAGGATGCGTTATCAAAAATTAATATTTTGAATCGCCGGCCATAATTGGCGTACAATGCTCGATGAGTTTCAAATTTGGAGCGGCTATCTCCCCAAAATTTCGGTTATTAACATCGCAACAAATTATAATCAAAAAATTGCCTCTTAATAGTTACACGATTCAGTTGGCTCCGTCTATCTGAAAACTTGATTGAAATTTGATTTTGAAGCAACTTCAAGCAAATGATTTAATGACGACAATTGCTTATACCTCAACCGTTTCGTTTATCAAAAAAGTTCTTAGATCTATGCAAATGAAAATCTGTATCCTTTGCACCCTTAAAAAGTTATATCGTTTGAATTTAATGAAGGTCTTGGCGTAATAGTCAACGGTGATCTTTATCGCATCCTTATGACGAAAAGTTCTGATAAAAATAAGGTGGACATAAATGAGATATGCTTTGAAGACTCATAAAATATAAAAATATAATTGACGATAAGCTAAAGTATTCGCGTAGAAGATAACTTTATTTATTACACAAAGTTATCAGCGTAAAAATTTTAACAGTTTTAGTATTACAATTTACTGTAAATATACTAAAAAACACATATGAAGAAATTGCAGCATTGCGAGTATCATATTAAGGCCGTGTAAACATCTTAAAGAGCAAATAACTAAAGAACATAAAGAAAATATAGTTAATGACATATTTAGCATAGAGAATTTACCAAGTTTTCATGTATGTACATGTCCTCTTCCCATAATAGTATGGTACTTTTCATTTTCTAAGATAGTAAACGAATTATTCTTGAGGGCGTACACGTTATATCCGTTTAAAAAGGAAGATTTAACTTGCGATTTCATTTTCTTCTTTTCAATATAAAAGAGTCACTGTTAACACTGCAGAGAAGTAGAACACGTATTCGAACAATAATAGAATAAAAATTGTATTAACGATGTATGTGCAGTTTGTGTAAAAATACGAGAATTACTAAACACGTATTCTACTTTTTTAACTGATAAGATGAACACTCAAATATTTTATTCAAATTTTCAAATTCCTAAATACAAAGGATAAGGAAAATACCACTTGACGTTAATAACGTTTGCCATATTACCAAATTTTATCTTTTGTTTTGCTCTTTTGAATCGGCTTCATTTTTGTTATTAGGTGTTGTACCAAATGCTATCATGATCAAATGTCAGAAAAGCGCTCTAATTCGTAATTTCATAATTTATCCAAAATCAAGTAAATTGCGGCTTCGTTGAAGTAGCAGGAAGCATGACGAATCAAACAAATTCAAAATTTGCTTTAATATTGAATTGGAGTAATCTTCAAAAACAACTTTTAGAGAACTACCAGCTGATAAATCAATACAATGCGATTCAAAATGAATGTCGTAGTAAAAAACTGTTTTCCGGAAATATGCTACTGATCCACACATTCACCATGTACGACAGATAATACAATATATGAATATTTATCTACTAAACGATAGATGGTGCGATTAGTTTTGTTTTTTATATTTGAAATCAATTTTTTAAAATAGTGAGTTTATGGTCTCTATTAGCTTTATTTTTAATATAGATAAATGACATTTACAATTAGAAAAGGTTCATCAATAATTTTACAAGACAATTCAAACATTGTTGAAGGTGGTGAAATAATGGGAGGATATCTACAGTTCTGAAGTCCTATATTAGCTGCAGCTGCTGGACCAGTATTAGAAAATATTTTAAATAAGGTTGTTGATGCAATAGATGATAAAAGAAAGGGTAAATCTTTAACACTAGAAATTCCTAATCAACCACCAATTCCTTTAAAGAAAACATTATTTCAAAAAGTTAAAGAGACAATAGAAAAGAATATTAAAGTTCTAATGAATATGAATAATAAAGAGGATTTAGATTGTGAAGATGATATACCATTATTATGTTTTGATAAAAATAAACAAAATATTAATCCAACAGATGAAATTAAGAAATTATTAAATATACAAGATCTTGAAACAAACGACATATAAATATAATAAACACCACCAACCACAATTTACATCATTAGAATTTTGAAATTCATAATTATTATGATAATATATAACTTTTTGGAATTATAAATGTATTACCAAATGAATCAAAAAAATTAATAGATTTATTAATATCGTCTACATACATAGTAACCCAATGTGTTCCAGTTTTCCAATCTAAATTAAAAATATTATATTTTTTAAAAAGATTTATTCCATATGTTAACAATTTATCTGAACATATGTTTATTTCTTCATTCGTGATTAATTTAAAAATATTTTCCAAACTAATATTTGATAATTGATTTCCATCATCATTCTTACATTTGTCAACAAAGTAATTTAGTATAGTATTTTTTATATTATGATTGATATTTGGTTTCTTAACATCATTAATCATTTATAATACATTGAATAGTTGTTGAATATAATTATTATCATCAAATATAATTGTTGTTTTTTTAGCATCATCTGCTCCAGTATTTTTATATGATTTATAAATTATATCAGTATTAATAATATATTTTTCTATTCATCTTAGGTATTTCTACTAACTGCTTTCAATCTATTTTTATATTCTCTGAATTATTTATAATCACATAATTTCGTTGGATAACAAATACCATTTTTATTAATTGTATAGAATCCAGTTTTACTATACTCATTACTTATTTGTGATTCATCAATATTAATATAATTTTCTAAATCATTTATTATACTTTTATGAATAATTATTTCACTATAACTTGATTTCATTCCAGCTGGTATAAATGTCCAGCTTGTTGAATACATATTATATGTTGCTGTCTATGTCTTCCTTCTGTAAATAATTTTTCTGCTAAATCTGTTATACCATTTTTTTATGTGCATCATCAAATATGTGTGTTCTCAATTCATTTGGTATACGATCTTTTTCATATCTATATATATTAAAATAAATAAAAGCTTCTTTACATAATTCTTTAATTACTTGAATATCTTGTTCCAAATCATTTCCATTAGGTAAAAAATAATTTACTTCTGAAATAGATTTTCTTTCCATACCAAATATTATTTTTTGAGCAATTGTTGATTTACCAGATCCAGATGGACCTATAATTATTATTCTTTTTGTTTGTGATAATAATTCACCACCCATTTTTCTTTCAATTAATGATCTCAATCCAAAATTTATATTATTGTTATTATTGAATAACTTTATTTATTAATAAATAAATAAAATATATTTATAAAAAATATGAGTATGTTAGTTCTAAGTATTGTTATTAAAGTTGAGTAATTCAAATATATCAATAAATAAATCAAAGTCATATCAATGTCGTATCAATAATGCAAAGTCATTAAAAAATATAATAAATACAAAAGATCAGTGGACTGCAATAAATGATGCAAAAAATTATTATAAAATAAATTTAGCAACCGAATATATAAATAGATTGTCTAAAGAAAATATTTCCAAAAGAAAATTTGTAAAAGAGAAAAAAATCTCACAAAAGCTTCAGATTTAGCATTAATATTAATTAAACAAGATCCAAAAATTAAATCATTTTAAGTAAACTCGGATCGATCTATTGACCTCGCAGACTTATCGTTTGATACAACCACAAGTAATTCCCATACAAATTCTATTGGGGTTGGGTCGCATTCGTCCGCAGTTGTCCGCAAAAAAACACAAATGTATTACAAAGAGAGTAAAAGACAATCCAAGTACATCAGATGAGTAAAATTTTGAGGACAATTTTAATAAGTCTGTAAAATCTTTATCTAGTAAATAATGTCATTGATTGATATTACAGATAAAAATCAATTGAGAATTATACAAAATAAAATTAAAGCTGATTGCATTGAATTTAATAAATTATCTGTTGGTTCAAAATCAAAAGCATCAAAACAATTATACTGAAAACAGAATTTTAAAAGAATTAGGAACTGCTGCAGTTGACACAATTGAGAAAATGGATGAAGAAATTGAATATAAAGATAATAAAATTAATGTGTTGGAAAAAGAATTGAAAGATGTAAATTATTATGATGAAGATAAAATTAATAATTTATTAAATAAGCAACCAATCGTTAGATATGTTGACAGACAAAGAGCAAAAGGACGTTTGTCAAACACTCTTTCAATCACCAATAAATGATTACAAATGAATTATTGAATGACGCAGATTTAAAAATTAATCAATTATATATGGAAAACAAAAAATTAAATGGTTATTTATAACAATCCTACTAATTTTTATAATTTTAGAAATATTAGATATGATTGTTGATTAT
>SMLS01055836.1:0-10572 GCA_004785975.1 Popillia japonica
ACTTTCATACCGTGATAATGCATGCGCTGGAATTGACAGGTCTCCCCTATAACAAGTGCCATATTCGTGGTAATCAGAGTTTTTCACAAAACTATCAAGATTTTTCCTCACAAACATCAAACTTTCAGCAATATATATACAAGCCAGAGGTAGAATTTTAAATCGCAAAAATAAATCGCGGCATGTTGCATTCCGTGACGCACCTGCAATAATTCTTATCGTTCTTTTCTGAATTAAAAATATTCTATTCGCACGTTTCGTACGTCCCCAAAATATAATGCCATATAAGATACGTGAATAGAAGTTTGCGTAGTAGTACGAAAGCAGAGTTTGTATGTTGACTTGCGGTTTGAGCCTGTATATTGAGTAAGTAACACTCGACAATTTGTTTCCTAAACCACAAATGTGTTCCTCCCAACTAATAGAAGCATCAATCATCAAGCCAAGGAATCTAATTGACTGAGACTGAGTGATTGACTTATGACCAATTCTCAATAATAAACTTTCATTCAACATACAAGGCCTGGGTGTAAAATGTATAAAACTACTTTTCTCTATGTTAACTAAGAGTTGATTTGCATTAAACCAGTCAACCAACTTGTTGATGTTTCTTTGTACATCCGATACTAAGTCTGCGTTATTTCCATTATAGAAAACACAACTCACATCATCTGCAAACATTATAAGATTATTCGTTCTAAATTGAGAAGGCAAATCATTGACAAATAGTAGAAAAAGTAAAGGTCCAAGTACAGATCCCTGTGGGATACCAATATTTGAAGTCAATTTTCCTGATTTAATTCTATTAATCTCAACTACCTGTTGTCATATAATACCATAATACTATATAGTGAATAAATATCAAATTTCCATATAAACTGAGTAATTTCCAGTAGCGTTTAATTAGACAGAACATACACAAACTAGTATCAAACAAAGTAATTACAAGCTAACATCTTTACGGTGGTGTCATAATTTTTTATAGGGTGTCAGAATCTGATAACAAGAAAACTATTATTTCGTATTTATAGCAACTAAGTATTAGAAAGTTTTACCAAGTAGCAGCGAATGAAAATCGCTAACGGTAAAACTCTTTGCTAGGTTATTGTGCAGAAAAACTAGATATAAAGCTCCAAACATTGGCTTTAGTGAAAAGTACTGCTACAACTTCTGTTGCGAAATCCATAGCTGAAAATACATATCTTTGATGATATTTGATTAATACGTTTACTTATTTTGATTGTAGAAGTTATTACACTCAAACGATTTGGCAAGTAAAATGATTACAGCATCCCAGTTTTTTTTTGTACTACCAGAAACTCCTGAACTGGTAAGTTTTTGTTAGGAACATTGTCTAATCTAGTTCCCAGATTAGGATTAATTCTAGACACGCTTTTAAGTCAGGAATTTTGGCAGCCATGACCATGTTTACAGATTATTAACGATTTGGCAGTACAAAATTTTTCCTAATGTTATTCTGACTCACAAGTTTACAAACTTTTGGAACCGATCTGACCAGAATGGTTCTTAGCGATATTGAATGCATTGAATGTTCACATTGCGTTGTCGAATTATGGAGTCACTAAAAAAGATCTATGTAACGAAGACTGTACTGAAGTCGTAGGTGTCCAAACTGTTTTTTGCCGTTTGTAGAACAAACTGGTGCTGTTGTGCAAGTGGATACTTTCCATTTTTATCTGCAATATTATGGATAGAAAAGAAGAAAGAAAGAATTGTATAGATGGCTGCTATATCACTCTTCCAAAAATGTCGAAGGGACAACTACGACAACCGTTCCCGTTTTCAAGATTTCTAGCGAAGTTCATAGAAATCAAAACCCCAAAATAGAAAATAGAGATTATTTTTCAATCAAATCGCCTTAAAAATTTCATGTGTTAACTTGTAAGCGCCTTCCATTGGGAACATTATTTTTCAAATGATTATTAACGATCACTATATTGTACTCATTTTTGCAATCATTTTCTAGTGCCCTCATTAATAGTCGATGATTGGCGTTCTCTTTTAAAAGGTCATCTACAATATATGTTTCATTAGACTGCTGCGCCCACTTTTTATCGGGGCAATTTAGGTTAGCACACAGGAAGACCGCAACTAAACGGCGTTAAATTCACTTTTAATACTGTATTCAAAGCATAACTCACGCTAAAACGATTTATTGATTTGGGAACCTACATTCTATATAGCTCTTTCTATTTGAATTAAGTACTAATGAAATTCTCAATTATTTGTTGACAAAGGAAATTGTGCATGAAATAAAAGTATATTGGATCTATGCAGTACAGAGCAATTCATATCATGCACAACGTATCAAGTTTTTCTCTTGATACTTTGTTAATAATGTATTTATCTTTCTTGCTACCTTTTGTGTGACATTCAAAATTTAATTCCTATCAAAATTATATTTTCATTGCAAGATATTTAAAATTTTCACTTATTCATCGGTTTGTAACATATTAAAAACACAGCAATACTTCTGGAGATTTGTTTGCTTTTAAATTAGGGAACATATAAACGGAAATGACGTCCCCAATCAATTTTTAGAACATTCTTCAATTTTAAAAGCGTAAGTGTAAAACCTGACTATGATCTGTTTTATCTATTCTTCAAAAGTAGATGTATCCTTCCTGTTATTATTTTTACTTCATAAATCAGACATATTTGTAAATACATCAGTGGCACACTGGCCAATGTTAAAATACTAGGTTACTAATGTTTGTATTTCTTGTATCCGATATTACGCTGCTAACATTATAACCTTCTAATATTCCGCCATGGCCTAAACGATTTACCAATAACATAACATACAATGTAAACGTATTATACGTGTGGGCTTGTTATATTGTTATTATTTGCGGTGGGAAAATGGGAAGAGCCGGGTAATGAAACTATTATGTGTATTATCGGGCCTAACCTAATTTAAACATGGGTTTTACTTGATACGTATGATGTCAACGTTTTTATGAATCATACTTTAATTACATGCGCTATGTAAATAGTCGCAGTGTCTGTTTCATGCGTAGTTGTGAGCTTATTTTGGCAGTATATTTGTCGTAAAATTAATGAACTAAGAAACTGTTAAGACTTGCACGTCAGTTCGAATTTAGTTTGATATTAATAATTGTGATTCATTAGGTATTTAATCTAGAATAAGTTGATTGAAGCAGAAGATTTTATTAATTGTTATTGATGTAAGTAACAATTTTTATCATTTTTGTCATTGTTGTCGTCGGTTTTATGATTGCAAATAATTTCTACTTTAATCGGACCTTAGAAATTTTTTGTTTATAGTATATATTGAAAGCAAATGCAGAACCTTCATTGTTGAAATACATAAGACCATAAGATGCTTATTATCATGTTGTGGAGAATTTACCAATACAAACTATCCTTTAGAGAACAATTCAATCTCTTCATTATGTTCTTTAATTTCTTCATTATTCTTTTTCAAATTGTTTTTTTGTTTTTTCTTTATCTGCTCTGCGGTACTGATTATATAAATCAAGGGGAATGATTTGTGCGACTTTAAATCCTGATTCAATCTGTTTCATGGTACCAATTAGCAATTTACTCATAAAAAGGTAAACTCTTAAAATATGTTGCTATATTCTTTTCAATAAGCCGTAGTACCCCCCATCTAGAGGTTGACCGGCATGGATTAAGTTTCCTAGCAGATACACAAATTCAAGGAATTTTTGACAATTGGCAATTAAATCAATACTGGGACGAGATCACAATTTGTCGTCAATTACTAACTCTAGTACTGACACTCTTGAAAATATGTATGGTATTCGGAGGTAGTACTTCTTCATGTAAAAGACACTGCTTGTTCATGTTATTTCACTTCAAAATGCTCGTGGAACATGAACAACGTCAGATTATCAGAAAACGCCAGAATTCCAGTAAACTTACTGAGATTTGAGTTGTATCTTCTGAAATAGAAGAATTATTGCCTTCTATAAAGATATTCCTGATTACATAGAAAATAGTGTTAGTACTACAAAGGAAGGATTAATAACAATCAATCTTCGGGAACAACAGTGTATCACAAAATTTTTGGAATGTGTGGTAGGATAAAAGAGTAGTGACTAAGTAAACTATGATAAGAGTGTGCTATAATGCTAAAGAAAATGCAGCAAAGTTTGCACTAGAAGAAATGGGCTGTGCATTTCATTATAAGACAATACAGCAAGCTCAACAGAAAAAACAACCCTATCCTATGAATATTATCCCGATAACTACCGCTTTTGTTCATTACAAAATTTGCTGAATTCATAATTTTACTAGTATTTGCGGGAATGTTTCCTTTTAACACGAATCAAATTAATTCAGATGGAATAAATCCGCCATTATAGAATGGAAAATACAAAACGTGTTCATGCTTGGCAACTTTATTGTTGTTAACAACGACCCTACTTACCACTTGTATCAAACGAATATTTTTAGCAGGAGCCGTATAACATTTCCGCGAAACAATACGTGAAAAATTATAAAAGCGAATAACAGTGTCTATTTTTGCAGATTTATTTTGGAATTACGAAAATATGCGTTATGTAAACAGCAATTAAAATGAACGTGATTGTAAAATGAAATTAGATTTGTATGGATACTCTATGCTATTAAAAACACGGTGAATCATAATAGAGAGCCTACACGATGTAGACTTTTGGCGGCATGGTTTTAAGAAGATCAAAATACATATATCTACTGCGTTTGTTCGTAGGTTTAAACTCACAATCAGTTAAATGCAGGATATATAAAAATGGCTACATCCGAAGAAAAACACGTCATATTTGCTATTCATAACATACCGAACACTTGAATTGCTCGCAATAGCGTGACCAGTTTATTCGGTCATAGAAAAATGCATCTGTTCTGTAGTACATATACATACATATAGTTGAAGACGCAACATTTGAAAACAGTTCAAAACTAGTAACAGCTTAAGCACAAACTAGTTCAAGAATTGTATTGTATTACATTAAGAAAAGTGAGAAATATTGCCAGCAATGGTTTAATGGTTTCAACGTGGTATGAAGTACTTTATGAGCTTTTTATACATTGCTGCTTATTTAACCTATATATAGTTGAAAAATCGTCAGTGGTCAGTGGTTTGTCACAAGGAGTTGACTCTGAAGCAAATCTAACATGTAGATGTATGTACATAGCACGTAGCGTTTCATTTTCAACTATAAAGGAAGGTCGATTAATTGTACGTAAACAAAAATCGTTTAACTGAACTTTGAATATGTTGAATTGAACGAGGATTGTCAGTGGATCAGCTATGTAAAATGTATCTGTTGATTGTGTCTCCTCTGACACAAATATCTCGTCTTTTTAAATAATTTTCTGTAGAATCAGTAGATATTTTTGCATTTTAATGAGAATCTCTCAACTGTTTAGACAGTTTGGACGTGTAAGACCATCAAAATATAGTCATTATTATGATCCAGTTGTCGTCTTCTAAAATTGGCTTCGAAAGAAATTAAATATTAGACAATCCATCAATTTTCTGAATTGCAGCAGAAACGTCAATAATTCTTCTGTATGAAGCGTCATTATAAGAATTTTTGCTTAAAAATGGTGATGGTATGCAGTTTTAAACATGATGATGTAAACCTGAAACTTTTCAAATTTTAAAACAGTGAGTTTGTCTAACAACGATTGTCAAACAATGCTGGACTAATGCACTATTTCGATAAGTGTTCTCGATCAAATACAGAAACCTCAGTAATGATTGGGTTGCTTGCCATTATCAAAATTAATAACAGTAATCGTGATGTAAGTACATCTATTGCGTTACACCTGTAACATTAGGCGTTCTGATTGGCCACCACATAAGACGCTGAGCTTTGTAGAAGTTATCTAAACCCATCTGAAATAACTTTTTTCCGCATAATTTTGCAATTTATGTATATGGATTACAAACACGTTGTTTAAATTAACAACAACCCGACAATTCACAACATATGATCTGGAGGACGTACGGCAATGTGAGCGTTGTTAAGTATGAAACCATGCTGAAAAGACTTTAAAATACCTTAAGAAATTTATATAAATTGGCCATACTTTAGGAAAGTGGGAGAAATACATAGCCTAATTAGTTGAGCATTAATCACAGCTGCCAACAATTTAGTAATGTTTTTTCCAAGGCATTTTAAGAAATACCTGATATGTCAATTTAGACATCGTTAAAAAGAAAATGGTATTTCCTACATCTGTAGTCTAAATGAAATACAGCAGGAGCTATTTATTAATGCAATCCATTAAGAATGCATTTGGCTGTGCACCAGCAACAGAAATTGTTGAAATATACATAACTATTGAACAATTTAACTCTATACACAATATTTGTTTTCGTTCGATTTAAATGTCAGTTAACTTTATGTCATATATGTTTAATTGCATTCCTAGATTGGAATATTGCTTTGTCAGTTTTCCGCTTCTTGAAACTGTGTAGTGCGCAGGTAATTGAACAGATTTGAAAATATCTTGACGTATAGTATACACTTACTACGAAGCTGCAAGGTTTATACGTGTATACAAAGAGCATTGAAAACCATCACTGCACGAAACGGCAAAAACTAACATCCTCATCTCGGATTACTCGATCGCTTCGAAAGAGCATCGCTTTCGCATGTTGCTCGGACATTTAATACGTCTATAGAAAGGGAAATAGCTGACAAATTAACGTCAGTTATTGCATTATTTGATGTGCGATGGTTAATTAAACAACAGAAGCCAGTTGTGCTTCCTTTGCAACGCCGTGCTAGAATTAATATTAATGATCGGTATAATGTATCTAATTTGATTTGGAGGTGAAAAAAGTACATTGAACTATGAGGTTTTTGTTTACCTGTCTAGTTATATAATCTATAAGAAAATGATTTATTTATTATAACAATACCTACGAATTAAGGACTATATTTTTCATTATAACAGTTTTAACACCGGTGTACCGTACAAATTGAAACATATTAATTCTATTTATTTTAAATTATATATACAAAATATAACCGGTAAGTTACTTCATAACAAAACTTAAAGAAATGCATTTATATACACAGTAGGAGCTGCAAGGGTAATTCAACAGGCAACACAGCTTAGAAGCCACTGCAATACCATCCACCAGAGATAACTAGGTACAGAAAGGCATGAAAATGAATTTAGAAGCTTTCTCCACGGTTAAAAACACAGCATCGCTATGTTTAGTTAGAAATACCCCCATGAAAATTTTTAAGTTGGTGTTCTGCTAGAGCTCACCATAAATGGTATATCCACACCTAATAAGGACCATAACTTTACTTGCACTTTTTTGTTCTGTGAATAGGACTATTTGAACAGCAAATACTAGTGCAATAATCTGATTCTAATCTACCTTAAATCTTTTAAAATCTCAGGAATGTATCCAAATCTTCATGTGGTACTTCCATCATATTGCTGCATCCAATTTATACATATACATATGTGCTGGCCCATATAATAAATTGAGATAGAGTTACCTAAAAAGTAAATCTTGTATTGGCACGTCTTAATGGGACTAGCTTTGTTTGTGCATATCAAATACTATGACTGTTTACTGTTTACTGCTTTTAGAAAGATAATAAGCAGCATTAGTAACACATTAATTTGATCGTTCTTTTTATGGTGAGTGTAGCTGCAACTGCTTCACAAGCTTTGTTGCTTATAAAGACTAGCCACTGTAACCTTTACTGTATAAATATGTCCATATGTCTATGAGGTTGTTTTATAACATTACCTCAATTTGATCGACTAAATATTTGTATGTATATTATTGCCAAACTTGAAGTCGCAATTAATCCCCAAAATTAATAAAATCTCTTTCGTAGTTTAAAGAGCATCTTCGATTTTATGTTTTGAAAATGAGTTTTAAAATGCATTTAATATAATTATGTTTAAATTGTAGTAGTAGTAGACAGCTAATTGTGAACTAATTAATTTTAATTCTCTTTCTTCGAACATTACTGGGTCGTAAGCCAGAAAGTGGCGCGTCTGAACCATCCCTGGTAAGCATATCCGGGACCGTCCTCTAGGACATATCCTCGGAGAGTTTCGGCTGTCTTAGCTGTCTACCTGTTCCCGCCTACATCTCCCGACCCCCGTAAATCCTAAGGATTACCAGTTCGGCTCGTTGCTTGCCTCTCTCTCTCTCTCTCTCGCGCGCGCGATTCTCCTTGTTTATCATGAACTCTCTGACAAGCTGGTGTATTATTCTTCAGTTTCTCTCCGAAGATATCATTATGTGCACTACGTTTTCTGCTGTTAACCCAGTGCCCATACGCCCATCTGTGGCAGTCGAATATCGTACGAACAGCTACGTCCTCCTTGCTGCAATACATGCAGGTGTCGGCAATATTTTTGTTTGAGAATTACCTGTTACCATACCAGAGCACCATATAAAATAATGTTATGAATAGTACTTAGTACTGCCCATTTATTACTGGTAGGCCATTTGATTTTCGGCATAATTTGAGCTAAACTGACCACTTTCTTCTCCGCCTTAGCCGTCACTTTCAAAATGTGCGGCCCAACAGAACCCTTGTCATCGATTGTGACCCCTAGGTATACCAATGTTTTAACTGGCTTTAGCCTAAATCCCTCTAGCGTGAAAATAATCTGCTCTCTTCTTCATCTTCCTTGAAGTATAATGACTCCAGACTTGTCCTGTGCCAGTGATAGCGCATGTGCTCCTTGCTCCAGGTGCCTATACGCTCCAGGCATATATTTGTGTTTCTTACCGAGGTGTTTTCATTCCTGGCTCTCACTACCAGTGTCAAATCGTCTGCATATCAGACGCATGTAGTGTGTATAGTCCATTTTAAGCCCAAGACACCGTCGCACAGTATATTCTATTGAATATTAATTTTAATTAAACTTATTTTTATCATGAATGAACACATAACTCGATGTCGTTATATGATTATGTCTCGATTGCTAACATTTCTAATAGAGCATGTTCCCTTTTTAAATTAAAATATTTTTATTTAATTTAATCAATTAAAAAACTATACGTATATCTTCACATTTTGTGGACATACACCTGACATTCGTATTCTCAAACGATTATTGCTTCTTAACTGTACATTGTCGTAAGCCATTATGTATGGCGCGCACGTGCTTAGAACACATAAGTATATATTATATGCACCATATTTGATATACTTACGCAGAAAACAAATCTGTGCAATGACGTAATAAAAACTACGGGTTAATAATATTCTACAACACGTAGGTACCAACTTATTTCATATCCGTTTTAAATTATTGGTTGAGTTTGAAATGATTATTAAGATGCTCGACTTTCAAATGCGCTGTGAACTGCTGGGCAATTCGAAAAAGAAACTCTTGTTAAAGTACTACCGCTTCTTCGAGACAGGTGTGCCATCTTGAAATCAACTGTCTCTTTTCACCCACTAGAGAGTACTTGGATACAATTTGCGAAACGCAACATCTGCTATTAACCATAAATACGGTCCTTAATGACGACACAACGGTAGTTGGTAAGGTGGACTAGAATTATGCGTTAAGGAGTGAGTGGCCAAGCATGTGTAGAACTCGTACATGGTAATGTTAGTAATTTCCTGTATCTATCGGGTATACGACTATATTTTCTTTTCTTTTCTGTGAAGCAACTTAACGAAGATGTATTACTTTCTAATACAATATGCTATATGACATCCAGGTCCGTTGAATCTTGGGAGTACAAGAATCCCGTTATAACGTTTATTTCCCTAAATGCGTTATCTAAAATTGCCATCAATTTAATAAGTCAAGTCTGGTCCATCAGCATCATACATAGTGTAGAACTGAGTATAGAACTGAGAATATCTCTGGAATAACATTAGTTTCCATTATGAAATTGTCTAATTAAAAATAACTCGATAAGATCTCGGTAGAATAGAACAGACATAATATATGTACATACATACAGACAGTTTTGCCTATTTTACATCACTGTATTATCATAAACGCTGTAGTGGTTACGTCTTCTTAAGCGTGAAGAAAAACGAATTTTGACATGAAATCCCCGTCTTGTGGTGAAGCCCCGAAGAACCACACGCAATTAATTACCAACACGCAACGTTCTGTTGAACTCTCTTGACCTAGAGCTTATACTATAGGAATGTGTAGGTGTTCTTCGTGTCGGGTAGAAATATTTCTACAATACGATATCTAATTTCACGATGGTTATCGGTTAGTTCAACAATATTTATTTCTTCGCTATGCTTTTTGCTTGTAGCCATTCTAATACTCGTTATACATAGAAATAGAAGCAGCTATTGAACCGCTGCGTATTATTTAATAAACTTGCTAGCTTTGGTGAGATGTAAGTACACACATCTATCCTTTCAATTTGGGTGGTCAGACTTTGATTGGAACATAAATGTAACTTCCTTACATTTACTGTCACAAATAATTTGGTACTTTTTTGCCTTTTTATTTAGCACAAGTTTTAAGGGTGTTGGGTACAAAAAAAAACTTTTTAATTACTGATTTTTTCATGTGCAATAGAATGTAAACATATTTCTAGTA
>SMLS01055938.1:0-11482 GCA_004785975.1 Popillia japonica
TATTTGTAAAGCTATATTCTAAATCTAAACGGTATCAAGAAAAAGTAGAACAGAAAAATACTCATAAATATAGGTGATAATGTATTTATTTTTACATAATACTCTTCGTTTAGTGCCATTAGTTATTAGTTAGCACAAAATTTGTTATAAAAATCAATTTACTCATTTCATTTTGTTATATTTATTACATGTAACACTCATTGAAGCATTTGTATATCAAATTAGTTAATTTTTATAAATAAAAACTATTCAGGTTGCAATTCATTTTTTTCTTTTCATAAAGGGTATAACGAACGGTATAAATAACGGTATTATGAATGGTACTTTAGCTACGTAATCATTGTCTTGCTTATTAGTCATTAGTTTTTCTGATTTAGTTTTTTCATAATCTTGCCTGGGTTCGTTTGCGTTCGTCTTCGTCATTTTTACCTGAAAAACAAATGTAGGTACATACATTATAAGTAAATTCATTACTACATAAAACTCGCTGTTAATTTTAAAAATGTCGGGCGAATTACTTTTTGTGTAGTTGATGTTTATCGTTCGTTGATTTAATCACTAATAATGATATTATATGACGCATAACTAAAATAGAAGGAAGTTCTGCAAGTGCGCTTACAGCCTTAGTTAATACATATTTTTCGTGTTATCAGCTCTAAGGGTACAAAGGGTTTTTAACGGTGGATTATTATAATGTTATCATCGGTTTTTTAATTTAGGAAAGCTTGGTAATGTTGAAACAGCTTTTTCGGACAACTTGTTTGTCAATTGTCATCTGTCTTAATTAGTGCCTTGCTATATTTTATTTAGTGTGAATTGACGCCGTTAGCAAAAGAAGAAATTTACGAACGTTGTACATACTTATAAGTAGTATGAAGTAGTGGATATGGTTATAACCACGGTGCTAAAGCATCAATAATATAATAATGTACTAATCTCTTAAATGCAACATATGCTTCATTTTGCTTAATAAGAATTCACTTTTATTATAAGAAACAGCAAAAATAAATTCGGGGTTAAGTATGTACAATTTCAACATTTCATATGCTAACAATATCATCACATGCTATTTTAACGATTTTCACGTGATTACAGTATTTCTACTGCGTGGATTCCACGAATCAATTATCTTCTCTTGGTTTTGGTTTGAATCGACGATTAACCGCACTGCTGTTTGTGTTCCGGTAAACGTTTTCAGCTGGGTATAATCTCATGCAACAAACTGCGTAAAATACTACGTGTTTCACAAACTAATGGCTTTTATACTGTAATTTTAAGCCATTATGCTGCGTTTTACTAATGCAGAATATATCTATATGGTTTCCTGGTATGGTTTTTGCGATGAAAGTGGACGGGCTGCGGAGGACCTCGGGCGATACACAGATTACATTTTTCCTCGCCACAACATTTTCAAGCGTTTTTCGCTATTTAAGAGAGACAGGATTTTTCCCAAATCGTTGTGTAGGCAAATTGGATTTGAGAAAGCTGAAGTAGTTATAAATGCAGTTGAACGAAGATCTGCCACCAGTATCCGTGGAACATCCCATACAATGGAAATTCTGCAAATCAATGTATGGATAATTCTTCAAGCGTTTACTTCCTGCGCATTTAGAAAATCCAGTACGATATCGCCAGCGGTTACCGTATTCTAAATTCTAAAAAAAGGAATTCACTTAGGTCTTACAATATTTTCTTATTGTAATGACCACCAGAATATATGATATGTTCGTCGGTCGGGTCGCAGAACCGCAGAAACTAGTTTATTTCGAGAAATATCACGAGGTATATTTTATGCAAGAAGTTTTGGTAACATATCTTTCCCTAATGCTCGTTTTCTCACATATCGATAATGTTCTTGACGGTCAACGTTATCTAATAGATAATATATGTGATAGTTTCTTCACGGCAACTTTCTGTCTCTTATCGGTAAGGTAGGTATCTCAGTGGATAATATACCTGCCATTTGGCAATGTTGTGTTTTATTGATGCATACCTTTTTTTTTTGTTGTATTTTTAGGAGTACCTACTGATTGTTGTACTGTCTCAGTACAAAGTTAACGGTTATTTGCCAACATCTACGAACCTTTCATCAATGTTTAATTAACTATTAGGTACGTGTTTGTTTTTGCGTAATATTACAGTGAATGCCACAGACACACAACCCGAATAACTTATACCCTTATACCATCACCATCTACTCTTTGTTGCGACTACCGCTACAGCCATCGCCGTCTAATTAGGGAGGTGCTTGTAGCTTGAGAGTATAGTGTTCATACTATGCTGACGCAAATTGTTTCGGTCTCTAATATTAGTTGGGCGATATCACATTTTCACTTAATAGAAAAACGAAAGTTAAAACATGGCCAGTATTTATTTTGGGATATTAGATGGAGATATGCATATTGTATTATTTCTTCTTGGTATATATTACAAATGGCACAACAATAGGTACCTTGCTTAAGTAATACCATAAAGTTCCTCCATCTTTATGTTCGTCTAATAAAGTTTTTGGAGGTGTCATTTTTTCATACTTTTCTTTCGTATTTTGAGAAATTTTGTCGTCATCTTTGGAACCTGCAAGGCACAGCTGCACACACTGAATAGATTTAGAAATCACTTACCATTAATTTTGAAAATTTTATGCGGAAAGGGTTGATATGACATGTGTGTGTTAGTGCAATGAGGGATACGATTGTTTTGTCAAAATGACAATTAATCCTTTCACTGCGCGAGCCGGACGAATCCGTAAAAAAAGGTGGTGTCTGACATAGAAAAACCTCAAACAATTATTTTCCCTCTATCGATCCAAACTTGTCTTCGTCACTGGACAAGCAACACATAAGTGTCTTTTGCGCAAACTTGTTCTGTTCACTGTGTGAACCATGTAAAGACACAACGGCTCAATTCAATCCTACCACGGAAGCATTTTGTTTAAAACGTTGCGCAGTGAAAAAGTTAAGCGATAACTTCCATCTGTATAAATTGACTCAACGAACAAATTTATTTATCTACAGCGAATAGTTACAAAAAAATTAAATTAAATTTTCCTTTAACGCAACACGCTGGTTTTACTCTCACATCATAATATCTTTGAAATATTTAGTTCTGAAAGAAATCCAAAAAAGTTTAGCAAGCAAAAGTATTATTAATCTTACGGATCCGTCCAGTAAACACTACGTAATAAGTTTATAGAGTAAATCAGTGTGATATAAGCAAAAAGAAACAATAATAAAGGAAATGCGAGATAAAGATGTTTTATGTGCCAAACATGGTATTGACACAGAACCTAGGCTTTTACTTCCTTATCCGAGAAGAAGGGATGTTTCCTAATTTCTATGCGATTTAAAAATTACCAGCCTTAGCTAGGACCTGAACACCCACCATTTAGGTTAAAAGGCGAACATGCTAACGATTCAATCACCGAGTTTGGCGATTTATATAGTCAACCAAATTGGATATAATAATTGCCGTACTGTCTTTGTTCATTTTCCCATGTCGTGTATATGAAGCGAGAATGAGACGCAATTATAAAACGGTTGAAAAATTTTGACAGTAGTGACAGATTAGACCGCTCCCGAACGCACCTCTTTTTGAATGAGATGTCTGTAGGATCGACGCATGCGCCAGGCGTTGAAGCAACCGAACACGCATGTAATTCAATATAGCATATAGTTTTTGTTTGTCAGGTAACATATTTTCTGTAATTGTTTGTAATAAAGGAAGAACGTTTGTTTTGACCGTGCATAGTAGATTTTATACATTATACATACAAATTAAAAAGATACAACAGTCCTAGAAAATCTTTTTAAAGAAATTTAGTAAAATTCGGACCTTACTCCCGTTCATCTACTAAAGCTGAAGAAATATGACTGCTGACAATTGGTTTACTGATTTCAATCGTCTTGGGAAGTACATATATCTTGTATATAATAATAGACCAATAACTGACCCCTGTGGTGCTAATGGTTTTAGAGGTAACCATGTTGATATTGTGCCGCACACACATTGTGACCTAACTTTCAAGTATGCATACACAGGTGTATATTTTCTATTCTGTAATCGGGTACTGATTTCCTTGCTACTTCAGATTTGTATCTGAAAGTCTATTATTAAAGGTTATTAAGAAATTGAATACTTTGTTAGATAAAATTTGGTGGTTGGCAAAATCGGTAGGTTGAAAATGTAAACTACGATACAATGGCAATAATCAAGTGTTTATTGTTTATCACAATGTTTGCATTAAAAAATAACTCCTTATAATCTTTTATTTCATGCTTCTCTCGAATAAGTCCCATTAGAGCCCTCATAATGTAATGCAGTTAATTTTAAATATTTGAAGTTGATATAGTTATCGCAAATCATTCATTTCAAAATCGACGTCATCTTCGCTTGCTTCTTCACGTTGTTTTAACCATTCTGTAACCTTGTTTTGCGAAGAAGTTGAAGGAAGTAGATCTTCAGTTTCTGTCTTTTCTTCTGGATACCAAATGGTAGCCATGTCTACATTTTCTAGAGTCATATCACTTAACAAATCTTGACGTTTTTTATTTTCTTGTGTATATACATCCAAAGTATTCATTAATTGTGATTGTGGCAAAATATCTTTAATGTGACTCATTTCACGTAGATGTGTAATTATTAGTTCCTTCGGATTAATAGGCAAAGAATTCATCCAATTATCCAATTTTTGTAATGGCATCTTTGACAAGAAAATATCATTTTGAGAGATAGTGTTATTAAATATGTCACTTACTGAATTGCAAGTACATAAATCTATACCTAAAAAAACATATTTAGATTAATATTTGTGGCTTATTTAAGCTAACTAACCGTCTCTTCTATTGACACAAAGTCTAGTGCTTAATATATCTCAGTATGTTGTGTACACAACGTAGAAGCACGACGTTATTGTTATTTTATAAATAAAATATTGTGGTAAAAAATATCCACATCAAGTGTAGCTTAAAATAGCTACGAGGAGATCAGACATGTACTATTATTACTTTCCGCCAAAGACAGATTCAAAACATACTTATACAGAATAATAGACGCAGAAAGAAACTTTAATGTCAAGTAAAAAATTCAATTGTTATATATAAATAACAAAAAATTATACTATAACCTGGAATCCAAACAATTCCAATTATATTCGATAATTTTTTTGTTTTCCTAGCAACAAAAGTTATTGGTGTTTATCTAATTTATGTTATTGTGAAGTATGAGCATAGTAAAGCGAGATATATATAGAGATAGACGGAGAGGAGAGCCAGAGAGCGCGTTGTAAAACTTCTTGTTTTATTATATGTTTTATACAGTGAAACCTGTTTAAAACGGAATCGACTGGGACCAAAATATTTTCCTTTATACACAGGTTTCCGTTTTACTCAGGTTATTATACATATGTATTAAAATATGAAATTCTAATGTTTCATTCAACCGTCCAATCTAAAGCATACCAACGCGTGAAATTCCAAAATTTTAACGAATTTGCTAAAGTTCTAAGACAATATAGGCAAGTATCTAGATCATATTGCAGAAAAAGGAACACATTTATACATACATATGTACCTATTTTATTTTATTGATATAAATAGATGTATGAACGTTACTTTATCAACTTCCGACAAAAGATCGAACATGTGTGCACAACTATGTGTATTCCCTTTGTATTCCGTCTTCCTATTGAGTCGTTTTAACTAGTAATCCACACGTGTGATACATTTTTCAATAGACAAAGTGTTTCCTTCATAGGTGGCCGTCAGAAATGGTCTGTTTTCTAATCGTAAATCAAGCCAAGCATCGTTGCCGGTCATTTGAAGTATGTAAACTCTGTTGTTTATGGTGGAAACCGATTCCGTTTTATGGAGGTTCACAATACTTTTTGGTCTAAATTTATTAGTACGGTTTCGCGTTAAACAGGTTCCGTTTTAAAAAGGTACAGTTGCTATGTTTTTTTACTAGGACGATTCCGGACTATGAAAATTTTCCGCCTTAAACAGTTTTCCGTTTTATCAAGGGTCCGTCTTAGGCAGGTTTCACTGTATATAGTTTAAGCACTGTAAACACGAACTCAAACTGTATCTAATGTTAAAGGACACTATTGTATGTATAGTAAAAGTAACACAACCATATACGGTTATTTTTATTCAAAATACCATATTGAATAAATTGTACATACCTTCATTGCTTTCAAGTAAGCTTATACCAATTGTACTGTACTTCAGCCTTGCAACATTGTCATTATGTAACTTAAAATTGTAGGTACTATTAGATTTTTGCCAAGTTTCTATTATATTGGGAACAGTTTGAACCATATTAGTTTCATATTCATTGCTTAACAACACAATTCTGTCATTGTAGTTTTGTGACGAAACAAATATCAATTCGCCATCATTACAAGGTCTTAATTTCATTAATGATGGCGCATGAGAAAGCATATGAGTCCATCTTTTTACAAAATCTAGTTTTCTTATATCAAATTTTAAAATATTATGCCTAGAAGACACAAATACATAATTTGTATCTTGACTAGGTATAACGGTACACAATTCATCGCATTTAAAATATTTATTTTTATATATATGTACTTTCTCTTCTTTTGATCTTTTATCAAATATCCTTAATGAATTTCTATCTAAAATAATTAAGCTATTATTATCCAAGTATTCAATTTGTCCGAATGCATTAGATGTTGCTGTAGATTTTAAAGAAAATTCGTCATATTCTTCCTTGTCTATATCTTCTATGGTCAGTTGATGATTAAGATCCAAGGTGAAGATTTCATTTTTATGGCACTTAACATCAATAAATGGAACGTTCGTACTTCGTTTCGATATTAAAACGTCATAAGCTAATTCATCATTTTTTACTGTTAATTCTAAAGCGCATATTCTATGCTTCTGTCTTAAACAAACAACAGAATCTTCATTTACAGTAACGTTGAATACCGGTGTTTCGTCAAGTGTATCTACTGTGAGTGAGTGCCATTTTCCAATCCTATTTCCTATACCTAAAATATTTGTTATATTAAAATCAAGAAGCCAGAATGTTGAATAAAAATACACAACCGAAATTAGTGTTAATAAAGCTTAATAATACCGCATTTTTAAAGTTGGTCTTATGGAACTATGAGCGTTTAAGTGTTTGTAGAAATAGTAATTGACATAATCAGTCCCTTAAGCAATAATACGAAAAGGGAGAGAATATGGCACAGAGTATGGATACAACTGTAAGACTGCAGTGTTTTGTAGTCTAGTGTAGATTTGTCCGATACTAACACAACCAATCTATCGATTCCGTGTATATTAATTTTAAGTACAGAATCAATTAAGTATTGACAACTAACGAAACTTTATAATCGATTTCTTGTTATACATATCCTAATATCTGTTCCTTGATACCTGCATTCGTTTTTAAGTATTGATACTTTAAAATCGATACCTTGGTTATCTGTTGCTTGGTGTGGAAATCATCGTCAGTTGCGGCATCAAGTACTGGAGTATATGTATATCAACACTTCGTCCTGCTCTAGTGCTTTTAATAAGAGCCATGCTGTATGTGCCCGTCCCCCATGTTTCTATTAAGTTTAAATTAAATGCTTCTGGTTATATAAAATGTAATTCATTTTTGTTATAAATTTTAAGGAATACATTAATTACAACACAAAATAATAGAATAATAATCTACTGAAGATGTTGGACGAATTACAAGTAATGTTGGCACAATAAAGTCGGTTGTACTAAAACATCGGCAAGACAAAAGATATAGAGTGGCAAAGCTTCACATAAATGCCACATAGGCAGCAAATATGAAATACTTATATAATAGTATAGAATATTTGAAGTGCACTAATATCCATGAGATGTATAGACTACATTAGTTAATATCGCTTCCTATTTATGACACTCTACTAAATGCAGGCCTAAATATTAAAATATTTGACGTCTACATAATAGCCGATGGACACACATCATGTGTGTGTCAAGTGAAGCAATAACATAAAAATGTTGTTTCCAATGTATAATAAACTATTATTTTGTTTTACTGTGAAACGGTCCCGGATACCTATAATCGGTTCAACTGCACGATGTGTGTGTCTGACAAATTTTTATCAATACAACTGCTAGAGCGTTTGATATATTCTACTCGTATACGACTGATTGTGAGTATAAATTAATCGCTATGCGGAAGGAGCATAAACGGATGTTACTAATATGTAGTTATTTCCATTACTCGTGAGCAAAAGACATCAAATTTCCTTTGTGTATATAAGTGCTACAATCACATTAGAAATCTACAGGGAAATCGGTACTCTGGTTGAGCTACCATTAGCTGTTGACATGATTAACAGCGTAATAATATTTACGGTGAGATAATGTAACTAAACCACGGAAATACATTTGCACAAATAACTGACACAACAAGACCTGGGTAATATCGATAAGTGCTACAGCTTCGAAAGTCGCTGCAGCTGTAACCATCAAAAGAAAATTAAGCTAAATTTACAGGATCACAGTTGCAGGAAGGCATGCATATTTGAGACAATTGTTTTAATAACTATATAGTCTACAAACAATTATTAAAATTATACTTACAAAGCAAATTCTTATTATCAGTGTAAACCAAATACTGTTCATTAAATAACTGACACTTGTCCAGAATACCACCAGTATAGTACCAGTTGTAATCGCCACAAAAGTAGATGTCTGGATCTTTTACATTTTTGACGGAGAGGTCGAATATATATTTCGGAAGTATTCCGTACTTGGTTTCTCTTACATACTTTTTAGTTAGCCATTTCTTATCCTTCTTATAAAACTTCACAAATCTATCAATTTTATTGCAATATTGTTCTTTTTCTAACAGTATCTGTTTACACGGATCAACGTTATTGTCAATTAAGTGTGCTTCTGTTATTGGATATGCTAAGCCAATCGACAATGTTTCAACATCTGTTGTAAAATCTTCTAGAGTTGGATCCCCCTATAAGCAATTTATTTAATTCTTATCTTAATTTTTAAGAATATTTTTGTAGGAAAATACACTTAATTTTTTAATCTAAACCTTTTGGTGAATTTGGTATAGTAAGGGACTAAATGTCAAACAAATATGATATGTAATAGGGCGCCATATAGGTAATTTTTTTATTTGGATGCTACTCTAGGTTACTGCGAATGAGAGAATGAACGATTTTCTGTTGCGTTTAGTTCTATTCATCTTTTGCACTATCCGCTCCACAGTCCTTTTACATACAAGAAAGTAAGGGCAACTTACAAGTAGTAACGTTCTTTTCATTTGTATGCAGAGTTTATGGAGTAACTTCTTCAGCTCTTTGTTTAATTACTCATAAATGTTGCATATTGTTGTTGAAGTATATAATAAAAGGTACCCACTGCTTTGTGTACAAGTTATAATTTATGCACTCTTACTCATAAGATCCTTACAATTGTACCTAAACATTGAATACAATTTTAAAACGTTCCCACTGCGCTCTGCTGCAACATATTTCTTTGTAATTAGTTTGACAAGTTTTTAATTTACTAGTTTATTATACACGGTCGTTTAGTGACCATGTCATTAGTACAATCAGATATCGGATCGGACATCCAGCTCGGATGCAAGAACAGTGCATACTACCAATCAGAACTATTAAAAAAAAAATGTCCACTGTGAAAGTAGAAAAGCAATTACCAATAACTCTTCATCGTCCATTTTCTATGCGATGTGTAAGAACATACCCACTGCATTGCAACAATATTCTATAATTATTCGGATGTCAAACAACAGAACTTCCACTCTCAAAAGCTGTTACCATGATTTCACAATACAATGTGATTTAAACAGACTAAATTTTTGGTAAAGCGACTTTTCGACCATCTTGTAAATTACATTTATTCATAATCTTATTCATTAGTTACTTTATTATTATTTTGATATAAATAGCTTTCTTCGTCTGCAGAAGTATTATATACAATTGAAAATAGTGATTACAATAAAGAAATTAACACATGGTAAATGTGCATATATTTTGATGAAGTATATTTGTATTAATTCTGTAAAATGCACATCTTTATATACACATACCTCTCTAATTTTCTGCATTGTATCAAAACAGCCCACATATAGATCATGCCTAAACAGTTTTTTAAGTATATGTCCATACTGCGTTTGATTTATGCCTAATGCATTCTTGGAAGTCATATTTTGTAGGTAATTCCTTTATTTAGAATTTTGTGAGTTCTTAATATTATTGTATGAAAATTCGAGTATCAATCAATGTTCGTTACAAAAAATTTCTTCTCCTTGTTCATAATATTGATTTGTACTAGCCAAGCGAACTGAAACATATCTGAAAAACTACACAAGATTTGAAGTTTGCTCAGACGTTACAACCTACAATAACCTCTATAACCCTTCTTGCTTCTATCGTGTCTTTGTTGCTATCGGCCATACATAAAAACAACCTTATCAGGATAGAATGAAATCTCCCTAATATTGAAACGAAACAGCTACAAGCCCGCCATCTACAGAAGTATATTTCGTCCGGAAGAACTTTTTGCGCCATAATTCAAATATACTTATTTAGTGTAATACAATAAAATATTGGAATACATAATGCCCGGTTTCTGAAACGTCAAGCAGCAGTTATCTGCTCAGTATCTGGCGATTTAACATAGACAGTTCTTGTTAAATTGCCAGATACCAAAACAGATAACTGCTGTTTGACGTTTCAGAAACCGGGCAATATTCGTAAATATTAGTTTCTATGTAAACAAAGCTTTGTTTACATAGAAACCAATATTGTATGATGATTGTATGTGTAAAGTACCCAAAAAGAAAGCGTTTGTCGAAAAAATGAAAATTCACATCTAGCAATAACGGTTTATAAAACTGAGAAACTACAAAAAGTATAAAAATCAATTCCAACCTACAACGTCAACACTCAAGAACAAATGGACATGAAAGAACGTGCAACGCCCACTCTGTGGTGCCACGCATAGAGAAAAGAAATAAGAGTTTTAACTTGTATTACCCAATTCAAAACACGATGGTGGCGCACCATTAGTAGCCAGGAGAACTAATGCAATTTTCGCGCATGCGTACTCCGTTCATCCCGTTACATTTGGAGGAATTTGCATATCATAATCATATTGATCATATGATTTATTTTTGTACAGCGGCCATTATAGTGTGTCGACGATTGTTTGTGTGAAAATTTTTTGGTAAGTTTAATTTCTACTATAAAATTCTGAACTAAAATGATTGAAGTAAGTGTATCCTGTTGTATTCCGTTCTGTCTAAGTTGGTCTAAGTTTTGAAACGAACAAAAGTAATGGTTTGATTCATAAAAAACGAAAGAGTGTGTTACGGGAATGTGGAATAAAGTATATAAAAAGTATCTCTCAAAAGAACCAATCACTTTAACTTATCAACAAAGCAGTCAACAATTTTGAGATTAAAGAAAACTTACTAAAGCAAAACA
>SMLS01055949.1:0-19469 GCA_004785975.1 Popillia japonica
CTGCACACAATATCCTCGATTCGCATTTAATTTGAAACAGACTGTACGTATCAAATATGTGATATACAGTGATTATATTAAAGTTATCATATATTAAACGGTATTTAAATTAAATAATAAATATACAAATCCAAATATAAAACATGGTGTCAGGTGTGATTGAACCGTAGCTGAACTAAACGATTGGTAAAGATAATTAGATAAAGATTAAAAATTTTATTGGAATCGCAACACGTGGTAACCGGCAAGTTTAACAAATGGAAGGATATAGAATACCGTCAGTGATGGATTTTTCTGGGAGTTTACCAGATAAATGGAATAAATGGGAAACTAACTTTATGGTATTTATGGAAGCAAGTAATAAATTGCAGGAAATAAAATCCAGGAAAGTTGCTATATGTTTAAATTTAATTGGAGAGAAAGGACAGGAGATTTTTACAACGTTTAAAAAAGACAGGAACAAATTAAAGTTAACGGAATTATTGGGATTGTTTAAAAGTTATTGTAATCCAAAAAAATCGCATCTACGAAAGATTCAAATTCTACTCGTGTAAAGAAAAATTTAATCAGCCAATTGAAGAATACATCACAGAATTGAAGCTTATGGCATCGACGTGTGAATTTAGCGGGGAGGACAACATGATAAGCAACATGTTACTTGTTTTATAATTCTAATACGTAAAATATAAAGTTGAGGAGGGCGCCAACAGGATGATTCGCAAATCACCCCTTTTCTTATTTTATTGATATTTAGGTAATAGCAATGACGTGTAAAATTGATTCAATAGAATTATAAATTTTGACCTCGGCTAAAGGAGAACACAAAATCTCAGAATAGGGGCAGCTCAAGCGTTACTTACTTTATACAAAATCTTCCCTTATCTCCCAGGGCGTCCGGGTGATTGAGTGCAATATTAACAACAACAAAAATACCTTGATTACAGACTAATAGAATATATTGACAATTTTAAATGAAGTAATAAACAAAAGAAATAAATGATTCAAACAAAATATCTTACATGGTAAATGGGTATACTTATGTGCAAAATAGTACAGTTAAGCGAATCTATGTCTAATTAACTAAGAAAAAACAGATACATAAATAAATATTGTTTGTTGCAATTACGGTCACAATGACATACAAAAAGGGTAAACACAAATACCTAGGGGCTATTGCTTCGGGAAACGCCGGCGCTTGGTGTGATTGCTGGTTTTCTCGGATAAATTACGGCCCTTTTTCTTATTGGTGCCAAACGGTTTCTTCAGGTTCCGGGTTTTCTCTGCTCCGGGGTGATTTTTTTTATTTTTGATAAACCCTCCTAGCTTTTAGCGAGGACCGGACTGGGTCACTAACTTGAACCCTGGCAAACACATTTTTCACACCTTACTTTGTCACTTAGCGCGACCCCCCTTATTTGTCGTTTGCTGCCCCAGGCAAAACAGCCAACTTACTACTAACTCTTATCCAATTGTTTTTTAATTTATATATACATAACTTCACTGTGAGACTTGGAACTCTGGTGATGTCATCGTACCGTTATTTTATATTGTCTTGATCACTATTTCATACGGGTGGCGCCTGAGCGACGAATTTTGTATACACTTACAGCATGTTTTGACGCCGCCGACCCTTCACACAAAGACCGCACAAGTAATCAGTTATTATTCTTAAAACTAAATTTAAATTCTAATGAACAAATATATATACAGTCGGGGATATAGGAACATTTTGTATAACCGTGAATTGATTCAGGGTCTAGCGGGGTAATTAATGCTAATCTGCCCCTTCCGAGTGTTTACCTAAACCTTGAATAAAATCAAAATTACACGCCCCATTACATCTTGAAGGAGAGGCTGTTACGTGAAACCGATTTGACGTTGTCGAAAGCCGAGGATATAGCAAGAATAATTGCAGCCAGCTAAGAACAAATGGAAGCTATGAGCAACACAGGTCACAAGGCGGTATAAATAAGATAAGTAAATATGTAAATAAATTTAAAAATCAAGCCACTCACAGTAAAAAATCAGATCAAATTGTAAAAAACTCTTCATTCTGTAAATTTTCTCATAAAAAAGGCAATTGCTTTGCTTGTGGAAAGAGTTGTAATTATTGTGAAAAGATAAATCATTTTGAAAGCTGTTGTAAACTTAAAAATCAGGTAAATAACAAAACAGTATGTAATTTAACGTCAGAGCAGGATGTACCGAGTACCTCGCATGATGAAACATATTTTATTGATGTAGTAAATGTTATTAATAATGTGACTGATTTCAATTATTGTAAATTAAGGCAACGGTGGCAGGAAAATATTTGTATTAATGGTGTTTTTTAATGTGTTGATTTAGATACTGAGGCTGACTGCAATGTGCTGCCATTACAGGAGTATAAGAAATGTGCTGGAAATCATAATGAAATACGTGAAACCAAAGTCAACCTCTTAAGTTACGGTGGTTCAAAAATTAGAGCATTGGGTAAGACGAGTTTGTACTGCAGCGTTAAAGGTCACAAGATTTTGCTTGAATTTTTTGTAGTAGATCTAAATGTTAGGGCAATCCTAGGTTTGGAAGCGTGTGTTAAATTAAAATTAATTAATCGGATTAATAGTCTTGAGATTAGTCAATTATCTGCAAAACCTAATGTAATATCACCAAGTGGTATATTTAAATCAAAGGAAGATGTGTTAAATAATTATAGCTCAGTATTTAATGGGTTGGGAGTTTTTCCTATGGAATATAGTATGAAATTGAAAGATAATGCGATACCAAAAGTTTTTCCAGTTCGTAGAGTACCTCATAGTTTATTAAATCAATATAAAATATCATTCGATAAATTAGAAAAACAAGGAGTAATAGATAAGCTGCAAGAACCTCCTATTTGGTTAAATAACGTAGTAATTGTTGAGAAACCTGATGGTTCCTTGAGAATTTGTTTAGATCCATTTTATTTGAATACTTACATACAGCGTGAACATATACAATTGCCCTCAGCTGAAGAAATACTTGGGGATTTATCTAATAACAAATTGTTTACTGTTCTTGATTTAAAAGATAGCTTTTATCAGGTAAAATTAGACCATGATTCATCAAAACTTTGTTCGTTTGGTACGCCATTTGGGAATGCGGCTGCTGAGGTTTTTCAAAAATTGAATATGCAAATATTTGGGGATATATTAGGCAATAAAATTTATATTGATGACTTAATTGTAAGTGGGTCTACAGAGGAGGAGCATGATAACATGTTACAAAAAGTTTTAGATAGAGCCAAAGATGTTGGTATTACTTTTAATATGAGTAAATTTCAGTTCAAAAGAGATACGGTAAAATGTTTGGGTGTGGTTTCAAAGGATGGTATAGCTATTGATAATGCCAGAATAGAAGCAATTAGAAAAATGGAGTGTCCAAAAAATAAAAAAGAATTATTGCGACTTCTTGGAATGTTGTTAAGTTTATACCTAATGTATCTGCCTTGACTTCTCCATTAAGAGAATTAACCAGAGAAAATATTGAGTGGATGTGGACTCAAGTCCATACTGATACTGTGAATCAACTTAAAGAGTTAATTACAGACGCACCCATATTAGCTCATTTCAATGGAAGTTTACCCGTATTAATTGAAGCTGATGCCAGTATGGAAGGATTTGGATGTTGCTTAAAACAGAAAGGTAAGGCGGTAGCCTAAGCTTCAAGGAGTTTGACTGATGCAGAGAAGAGATATGCAAATATTGAGAGGGAACTGGGTGCTATCGTTTTTTGCTGCAGTGAAGTTTCATTTTTATATTTATGCGAAAGAAAAGGTAATAGTTAAAACAGATCATGCTTCACTAGTTAGTACTTTTAACAGGTTGACTGCCATAAAAAAATACAAAAATTGCCTCGGTTGCCAAATTAAATTTTAGGTATATAACTGCTATAGCAAAGTAATGCCACATATATTTTTTGTATATTTTGATAAATAATTAAATTATGCAAATAATTTCTCAAGCGGTCGTATACGCCCGCTTAGGCAGGAGCGGCATATATATGCTTCTATTGCCACGGCGGTCGTGTAGCGGTCGTATTTTTGTGATTGGGATGCGGCTATTACTATCATTGTATATAAGTAATACTATATTCCGTGTATCCTATACTTGCAATATGGACGTCAATGGACAATAATGTCTAGTTTTGTATTGTTACTAAAATATTAAAATAAATATTACAGAATTACAATTTTTTTTTAAATTTGTACCTGCTTAAGATACGCATACGCCAGAGCGGTCGTTTAACGTATAATATGCTATAAATCGAACGACCATCGGCATAATACACACGAAATTTGAACACAGTGTTCTAGCGGTCGTATACGACCGCCAAGGCATATCAGGCCCTTAAGGTCAGCGGTCGTGTACGCCCGCATGGCAGTCAACCTGTTAAGAAAGACTTGAATAAAGTGTCATCAAGATTACAACGAATGCTTCTTCGATTATTAAAATATTATTTCGAAGTAAAATATAGCCCGGGCAAAAATATGTTTATTTCTGATACTCTTTCAAGAGCTTCCTTAAAGTGTGTTGGGGATGAGAATGATGAACTATCATATATAGTACACATACTTCAAAAAAATTTGCCAATATCGGAGGAAAAGAAAAAAATAATCAGGGAAGCTACTATAGAAGACGAGTCCTTGAAAATAGTTTTTGAATACATAAAGAAAGGTTGGCCTAAAACATTAAAGCATGTTAAATCATTAGCTCGTCCATTTTGGAATATTAAAGATAGTTTAGTGGTTTATGACAATTTACTTTTTATGAGGATAGGTTAGTAGTTACAGTGAGTATAAGAAAAATGCTGTTAAAAATTTTACATGAAGGTCATGTGGGTATTGTTAAAACTAAGTTAAGGGCTAAACAATGTCTTTACTGGCCAGGGATGTGTGGTGATATTGAAAATGAAGTACGTAGTTGTGAAATATGTGAGAAGTTAAAACATCAAAATTGTAAAATGCCACTACATCCTTTGCCTATAGCTAAGAGACCTTGGGAAAGATTAAGCATAGATGTACTGGAACATAATTCAAATATATATCTGGTGGTTATCGATTCCCAGTCAAGGTAGATTGAATTAAAAGACTTGAAAAATAAATCTATTTCACAAATAATTCATGCTTTGGATGAAGTTTTTTCGTGTCATGGGCATCCGGATTTGATACTAAGTGATAATTCACCATTTAATTCAATAGAATTTAGAGATTATTTAGATTTAGGGGATATTAAATTTGTAACATCATCACCTAATTATGCTAGAAGTCATGGTCAAGTAGAAAAAACTGTTCATAATTGTAAGTCCATTTTAAAGAAAGTAAAATCCATGAATGAGTTACTTTATAATTTACTACAATATAGAAACACACCACTTCCTGATTTAGGTTTGTTGCCTGCGCAGTTACTTATGAGCAGACGACTAAAAGATAAGTTGCCTGTTGTGCAAAATCTATTATACCCAAAAATGCATAGTAGATCTAAATTACATGATAAATTTGGATTCTTGCACTATGACCTGTCTCTCTCTGATTACTAGGATCATACTGCCACACTTTATCGTGTTTATTTAAAGTTACACAATTGAATTAACGTTTGGCAAATTAATTTTAGATTTATTTATCCGTAAATAAGATAATCTTTAAATACGAGATATAAAAAAATACTTTGAATTTTTGATTAAAAAAAAAGAAAATTCGCGTATGGCCTATAATTAGCAATGATAAAAATATCTGGCAATAAAAAATTTATGTCAGGCCAACCTATCCAAAGTGACAAAATTAAAAATTACACTTCTTATCATTTTTTTTAAATCTAGGATTATTACCTGTACAGGTAGGCTGCGCACTAATATAAGCAACCGCTACCGCCAGCCAGCCGGCTCAGACTCTAACCGAAGGAGCAATAAGGACAACATATCGAAGAATCAGCTGACTTGTTTTTTAAACGTTGCCAGCTCCTATACTTAATTAAAAGCTTAATTGGTCAAATTTATAGAAGAAAGCGTCAGCACATTGTAGTTAGCACACCAGTGCGTCTTTATTTTGATGATAATTAATTGTTTAAGTGGTGAAAATGTTAATATTAGTGATGATGGGGCGTCTGGCAACAAAACTGCACAGCATTTAAACTGTCATTACAATTTGGGAGATAGATATAAATTAAAAGAACCTGCGCGGTATTGTAGTTAAACGTGTGTTATTTTTAAGGTTATTTATGGAGTGTAATATATGGTATATTCTATATTTTTGAATTGTTAAAGGAGGGAGGATGTTATATATTCAAAAGTATAATTCTCCCACTATCGAGTGGTTCTATACTTAAGGATATTTCTCCCAACTATGGTCCTCCTTCTACTGCTCATTGTTGTCTTGTACGGATGTACTTTTATATATGTACATATATATCAAATATGTGATGTACAGTGATTATATTAAAGTTATCATAGTATTAAATGGTATTTAAATTAAATAATAAATATACAAATCCCAATATAAAACAATATTAATACAATTTTCCCTTTAATAACTACAAAATTTTGTTAAATAAATTTTGTTAAATCCGGGCCTGACACGTGTGTACAAGAAAAAAAGAGACGCTGCAAAAATTTCTCATTGACATAAACAGATCTTTTTTATCAAGTCAAATGATATGTAAATAAATATGCAAGTGCTTATTGCACTCTATGAATGCATTTGTTTACGAAGCAGTTTTGCTGCATTATCAAATCATATATGTTCTATTTATAACAAGGTCACACATTTACTAGAGATTTTATTCATTTCGATGTGTTTTATTTTCGTAGGAATTAGCAGTTTTTTCATTACAGACACTTTCAATATTAAGTATAGCGACATATTATTACCCAATGATCTGGTAATTAAAAATTTACTATTTGAGATCGCGTTCGTAGTTATACCTAAAACGCCGAGCAGATGCACCAACGCTGCATCGACATCAACATTGAACGAGCCCGACTCACAATGTGCAAAGCAGATATATTTTGACACTTCATAGGAAAACCTAACCTTTAATATATTTTAAGCGATTTTTTCAAAATTATTCTTTGATACAATGAATATAGGATTATAACTTGATTAAATTAAAATTTTGCAAGGGATGTTAATAGCAATAAATTAATCGATTTAATATTTTTGATATCCAAAAGATCCATTCATTTTTGGGAGACAATTATCATATATAAATTCATATAAGTAACATAAATTATAATTACTTAACATACATAATATGCATATTTGCACAAACTGCAGCTTAGCTGTTGTAATTAGCAAAAAAAAGGTATTATTACAAATACTTATTACTGTTATTACATACATATAACAAATATATTATATTGACGAACAAACCAGAATACTGTTCAGAGGTGCAAGACAAAGGAATTAAGCATAAAAACTTAATTATAGTTGAAATAACCACAAAGGCTAACATACAAACAAGCGTAACATTAATGTAATTTATTTTTCATTATGTATTACATTATTTATTACAATTTCAGCAAAAGCTATACAAATATCAAAATACATATTCAGTTCGTTATAAAAAGAGTATATCAAACAAAATATCAGTATCTTACAATTCCATAAGTTATATTCATCGGAAGATGAGCTTCATGAATGATGAGCCTCTACCACTTGTAATTATCAGTGGTTCTACGTGAATCTCCAATAAATTATCTAATTCCCACATTTCTTTTGCCTATTCGTATAAATTATTGTTTCATAGCATTTATCCAGTTTTCACTAGAAATGTTAATAATACTTTGTTGCAACAGTTCTTTCTCATGTGCTAATTTCATTCATGTTTTCATAATAATCCCCTGTTTTTTTCTGATTCGAAATGGAGAAAATCATCTTCCACAAATCTTTAGGGTGGGCCTATATGTGTAATAATTAACCTTCTTCCTTTGCCAGAAAGGTTTTAAGGCCTGTTGATAAACCTTCCGCCAATGTCTTGTGGTAACAACGGACATATTTGTCCATATCGTATTTATAGTATGGCCGGCGTTTAACCAAGTTTCATTCAAGTAGTAAATTGGAGGCCCATTCTTTCGATATTTCATAAGTTGACGTAGGTAAATCGTTCTCCATGTAATAGTTTTATCTTTGTTGATGGCTCGCACGCATACTGTTCATATTTTCTTTTAAATTTTGCATACACTACGTTCTGGAATACCTATAGAAAGTATAATTAAAAGTTAATCTTCTCCGCTTGTTAACAAGATGTACATGTATACCTGCTGCTTTGCTGTTATTTCAAGATTTTTTACTTTCACGCTGTTGGGGCTTTCTTGGCAGGTTTTAAATATATTCAAAATCTTTGTTTTGGTTCCACCGAAAAATGGTTTGCAATTCTCTTCTTATAGGAGGTGCATTTTCCATATTCACAAATGGAAAGTACCATGCAAAGAAAAATACGCGA
Organism: Popillia japonica; assembly: GCA_004785975.1. Taxonomy (NCBI): domain Eukaryota; kingdom Metazoa; phylum Arthropoda; class Insecta; order Coleoptera; family Scarabaeidae; genus Popillia; species Popillia japonica. The sequence goes on from SMLS01055949.1 coordinate 8,457, forward strand.
GTTTTGTATATCAAATATAACCTTCAAAACAAGTTTTTTAAACACATTTTAACATTATTTTGTGAATTTACTTATGTATTTATAAAATCGAGATTTGAGAAAGTCTTTATGGAAACTGATTCACAAAATATAAGGAATAAAATATACTAAAGATAATCAAATGAAATGTCGAGAATAATATCCAAAACACTGGTGAGAGAAGGTAAATCACCTTATTTCTACTAGTGTAAGCGTACTCGCCGATCAACCAATGGTATGCGTTATTTTCGGTCAGACGATTTTATGACGTAATGCACGTACAGGGTTGCTATTGCACCTAATCGCCGTTTCAGGTATAGTAATACAATTATGAGTATTGCATGCAAAGAAAAATACGTGAGTTTTGTATATCAAATATAACATTCAAAACAAGTTTTTAAACACATTTTAACATTATTTTGTAAATTTACTTATGTGTTTATAAGTCTTACTGACAAATTGAAAAATATACAGACTTCACATTAAACAGCCTTTAATTTGACAAAGTCCGAAAATGTATAACAATCTTCAGTAGGAGAGTTATAAGGTATTAATTATAGATTTGATTGCAATAATTTACTTATTTCGTCTATTACACCTTGCTAGAAAATGTTCAATATAAGCTTAAATATTAATTACAATTTAATCACAAGAAAGTGACATTTAACAAAACAGTATAATAATGAAAATATGAAAAGGATGTATAGTTAATTACTTTATCTAAAAAAATGTGTACGTGAACTTTCACATTTTTATACTACAAAGAATAGCTTAGTGATAAGTATATGATTGTTTAACATGAATATTGTATAGTTTTATAACACAGATTAGGAATAAAGTAATACTAAAGATAATAAAATGAAATATCAAGAATAATAACAAAACATAGGGGACACAAGTTAAATAAATCACATTAATTTTACCACTGTAAGCGGACTCGCCGATTAACCAATGGTATGCGTTATTTGTGGTATGACGATTTCATGACGTAATGCACGTACAGGGTTGCTACTGCATCTAATCGCCGTTTCATGTATAGAAGTTTTTCTGTCTTTTCAACTAATTCGTGGTAGTCTTGAAAATCTTAGAGTAAGTAGTAATGTCCGCAATGACAACCACAAGCTCAGATACACGCTTCTGTACGACGGCAAAAATCATAATAACCGACGTCTAAAATTTCCCGTCGACGATCATAAACAATGTCTTTCACGTTTTCTCATAGGAAAAAGTCCAACGGGATTTAAATCGAGACTTCATGCTGGCCACGGAGCCGTTCCTTCTCATCCTATCCAATGTGCAAATGCCTAGCTTAAATGTTCCCATACAAGTCGGGCGATATGTGGAGGTGCCCATTCTTGCATGAATTACATTTGCCGTTGTGATATGTCATCCAAGTAATCGGGCAACGTATTCAAATCAGTGTAGTAAAAGATATTATTCTGTTTCTCCGTAGATTAAAATCATGTCCATGAATGTACCATCACGGACTTTGGTTATGTCCGGTATCTAGCGGTACAGCCTGCGCTCCTGTCACTATTCCCTTTTAGGTGAAACGGACATGGTGACAGGAGCGCAGGCTGCACCGCTAGATACCGGACATAACTAAAGTCCGTGGGTGTACACGTAAGGCAACAAACACAACATCAATTTATTTCAATGGTCCAACAAGCTATTAATACCAAATTAGACAAAATTAAAATAGTAAAAATTATGTAAAAAAAAAAATAATATAAGACGTACTGTAGAAAACGATAAGAACAATAATACATAATAATAATAGAAATAAATAAATTGTCGAAATGATGTGGTGACAGTTTCTACTGAAGCATTTTCTAATTGGGAGGTATACATATATTTATGATTTGTTTATCTGAATAAGGCCTATTTTTTAGTAAGTAGTAATTTGAAGAAACGACGAATAACAATGACAGACGTGAAGATAAGTAAATGTCTGTGATATTACCATGCTAAATACGCTTGCTACCGTAAATTTTTCTAGGTATACCTTTAAATTACTAACGCTAATTAATTCGTTTATGTATATGTATATCTTATTTTACTTTAAACTTAAGGTATACATATATCGAGAGAAAAAATTGTGCAAATCAAAATATGTATGTAAGGAAACAGATTGCAGGGCGGTAGATTGAATTTATACATAAACAACTAAGCTAAAGCTCCTATATAATATAACTTAAAAAATCTGCAAACATTGTGTAACTACACAATATCTGGTGTCTGTCAGCGAAATTCAGTCCCCCTTTCTTTTATGTAACGCAAAATTACCATAAAGTCGTGTCGATATCTGTCAATTTTCTTCTTTCATTGCGAATAATTCCAAAAGAAGGATTGATTTGATTTGAACACTGGGTATGGATCAGATTTTTGCATTATCCCCTCAACACTATGGGCATTATTCCGTGCCTAGTGAATTCTTTTACATAAACTGGTTAGTCCCCTTTTCTAGGTTTAATAACCTGTATGGTAAATCTCTTTCCGGTGGGCCTGTTGGTTAGTTCATTCCAAAAATGACAGTCTCCGTTGTACCAATGCAGCGCATGCAAATATATACAATGTGCTAGGCTGTTTTTTCCTCCCCATTTTATAATCTGCAGATAGGTTCGTCTTTAAAGATTCCAATTCTATGCAGATATTCCCGTAGACAGCCCTGTCCTGTTAACAGAATCGTCTCTGTTCTAAGCTGTACGCTGCTAAGAGCCAGCACATCCGATGCTAATTATTGGGATGGCTGCTCCATCATCCGATTGCAGTGTAACTGCTTTTCAACGTTGCTTCGTATTGCAGTCTTAGTTATTGCCAGACCCGGTTTTGGTCCAGTGAATTGAATTGCAGAGCCTCTTTTTGCCAGATTGTTTGCTACTTCATTGCGTGGTCGGTCCTTATGCCCCAGTACCCACACCCAAGTAACTTTGTGTTTTTAGATTTTGAGGAAGTCCCAAGCTAGTTTTGAGAAGAGTACGTATGTATGTACACTCACCTAAAAAAAGTTGTAGAACAATTTACATATAATCGCTATGTAAATCGTTCTACAACTTCTTTCAGGTGAGTGTACGTATAAAACATGTTACATGAAATAAAAAAATATATGTAAAGTATAGCATAGAAGCAGACTATAATTACATTTGTAGCATGTTATTTAAAATACGAAAGCTGATGTCAACTTCCGGTTAACTGGAAGTGATAATTTCTATCTCAAACTATTTTCAGATGATTGATATTATTTATCGAATGTTAGTTTTCAAATCCCGTCTCGATTGCATATTGTATAGAAAGCTTTTTACATACAGAGTTTTAAATTCGGAAAGACCAAAAGAATAGTAATAACGTTTTGTAAAGCAATACCTTGCGACATTCAGATTTCTTAATTTGATTATTACAAAAATTCCATACCGACCGTTAATTTTAAAATAATGGCGGAGCCCGATTTCAGAATCAAAGTAATGGCTTTTGTCAGTGCGCCATCGTCAATTAACTAACTGTATCATTAGACTTGACTTTTGATTCATCTACTAAGCACGCGTACGTGAATTTTTTGTTCTTCAAAATTTGTTCCATAAAAAAGACTATGTATATTACTTGCAATTTATTTAGCTCTATAGATCTTGAATTTCAAACAAGACTCTTAGTGTTTTCCAATTTACGTTCTTCGTTAATTACACTACTAGCAGTCGAATTCGTTTTGTATTCACTTTCTATGCTTCCATACTTTTGGGCTGTAGTGATATAATATGCAGTTAGGGAAAAAGGTATTCATACAGTAAGCAATTTAAATATAATGGCTAAATATCTTTTCGCTCAGTATTGTTTAGTAAATCTATAGTACAGTAAAGGCTAGCAAATTTAATAGACTACCAGATATGTATAATTTAATGAGAAACTAAATGACATTTTACAGAAAATGAATAAAATTCTGAAATAATACATCATTTTCCGAAGAAAAAAGTATCCATAAAGCTCTATAAGTAATATGTACATTGAATACATTTTGACAATCTTTAATATTTTGTAGGATAACCACCATAATAATTGCTTGTAACTGTTTCGGTATTGATTCACCCAGCATACATTTGGACTTTGTTGTTTGCAATTCCTACAATAAATCCCTTTTTAAGCCATTTTTATTACAAATTTGATATTTCTTGACCCGTACCTTCAACGTCTGCCACTGTCGCTCTATGGGGTTAGCGGCGATTGTGAAGATGTTTCCAATTCATGTGATATATTATATAATAGCCATTCATGAACAAGGTAAGATTTAAGTTTCGATCATTATCTTGTTCAAAGTAATAATGACCCGAAACATTCAACACAGCTGCTCTTTGGTTTAAATTATCTTTTAGAATGTCTAAGTAAACATACTTTGTATGTTTACATATAACCTATTGCGAATTACTTTTGTAGTCACCGATTTTCTTCTCCTTTCTTGTAATTTACTACGCAATACGCCGGGAGTGAAGAGATTTTCTTTAATTTGCTACAATATTAACCTTTTCTCGCAATCAGTTAATACATATGCGAGATCGGCCAGATAGTCTTTTATTTTCTACCATGTCAAGTTTATTGTACTTATTAACACTTATAACATATTGCAGTGTTGCATGACTTTTACCAACAATCGCGATAATTTCCGACGTCTTCTCAAGATATAATTTAATAACAATTTTTCGTTCTTCTATGGTCGTTTCTATTTTCTCTTAACTCATACTGGCTGATATTAGCAAAGCCACATGCTGTGCGATAACAGATACATGTTACGAAAGCTAACTCAACAATAACACTGCAGTTATATGGTTGTAACCGTGCCATTTCATTTAAGGAATTCCCTTTTTCATAGTGTAAGGATTATATAATATATATATATATATTTTCCCATCGAATTTAGCTATCACTGTAGATTTTTTTTTTATTTTTTGTTAAATGATATTTCTCTTCACATTTAAATTATAGATTATCTTGTACTCTATTAATATTGCTAGCTTTTACTGTATTATAAACTTACAAAACAAGACTAACAATAAGCGAAAAGATATTTAGCAATTATATTTAAATTGCTTACTGTATGAATACTTAATAATTTTTTTATCGTCCATTAAAAGTAATGGGAGAAAAATAAATGAAATCTGTCTCGAACAAATCCTAGGTTCATATCCCGAGCATATCGTGGATGTGTCAAATGCGGATGTGCTTCCGTAAACATATTCTGTGCATATGTGCATAATTTTTTTGTTCCGCGAACGACTATATTCCACACATTTCAGAGTTAGGGCGTTAGAACACGCGGATTACGTAGCAATTGCAGCAACTTCACAATCAGTTACAAAACTGACATATCGGTCGTTTTGAGTCATAGGATATTTAAAGCGGTGAGGAGGTGAAGGGAGCTACGTCCCCACAAATATTGTAGAGTACACCGTTCATAGACTCATACGCGTCCCCACTTCTTAGCGAATTTTCATACCCCTTACCTCTTCCTGGCTTTATCTATCCTATTTCTCAAAACGACCGGTATACATACATACACTACTGTGCAAAAAAAACCAGCACTTATAAATATTCTACAACAATGCGAGGTACTATAAATAAATGACCTATAATGAGAATAAAATTTTTTATTATGTATCTAGTACGATTGCTACTTATACATTTATAACAATAGATGACTATTTTTAATGTTTCAAATGCGAATGTTAGTATTTTGTGTAGCCACCTTTAAATTTAACGTCGTTCTGTGCACTATAATGCAGTTTCTGAATAAATTCATTGGGGATTTTGGTCCATTCGTCTTGTAACACTCTCCACAGCTCTTTCACATTGCTGAGTCATATCTATTTTGATCGAGATAATTCCAAACATGCTTTATAATGTTAAGGTCCGGACTTTGTGGTTGCCAGACCATTGTGCTTAATATCCCATTGCTCTGTTGTTGGACCAAGTAATTTTAAATTAATTTGGAAGCATGTTTGGGATCATTGTAATATAAAATTTTCGCCTATAACGCGTAGTCCTGAAGAAATGAATGATCTAGTATTTTTTGTATGCTGCAATCTGTTTTTATGAGATCGCCATTTGCAGAAATACATTGCCATCCCTATGTTTTACAGCTGCCTGTAGACATGGTGCCAAAATAGATTCTCCTGACCTTCGTCTTACATATTGACGTCTATTTGTACCAAATAGTTGAAACTTAGATTAGTCGGTCCATAAGACTTCACGCCACTCATTGTTTCTCCAGGATTTATGGTGTAAAGCATATTTTAATCTTTTTGCTTTATTGCCTTTTCTCAATAAAGTTTCTTTATTGCCACACATCTTCGTTAAACCGGATCTCTTCAACGATCTTCTCGCAGTTGAAGCATGCACGGATGTGCCCGCCATTTCTGCCAGGTCCTGTGCTAATTGTCTGCTTACTTTCTTACGATTTCATAAGGATATTATTTTTAAAAAACGTTCATCGATTCCACTAAGCTTTTTAGGCCGTCCTGACGTCGATTTATCGTCTACTTGACCAGTTTCGTTGGTAATACTTTGTACACTGTACCGGGGACACTTAACATGTTTTGCAATTTGGAGTTGATTAAAACCTTCTTCATGTAACACAACAACTTTATCTCTCTTCACAAGAGATATTCGTGGCATCTTGTATCATTTTAAATTCTTTCACTATTATAAACTGCATACTTTCAATACATTAAAAGACACGAACCGGAACAGAGACTTACACCAAACAAGAATGCAAATTTATTTTTAAAATATACTACACCTTATCGTATGATGATAAAGTATGAACTGAATGTGTAAAATTTCGATTTTATTAAAATACTTTTATCCGCAATAAAAGTTCCACGGATTATCCATCCTAGGAGTGGCTTCAGGTGGACCATAAAATATTATCTGCCCTTGTAATTAAGAATTTCCTAGGATTTACGCGTAAATTTCTCACAATATTTCATATTTATTCTTCGGATTAGATGTATTTCATATTCACCACGAAATTATATACCGCACTTTGAATAAATAGGTGCTGTTAGTAAAATATCATGAATTTTGTAAGGCGCTAGTTTCTTTTGCACAGTAGTGTACATCGTAAACCAAAATACACTAATTTTATTAACATATTCAAAGAAGGCTAATAGCAACAACGACAACCATATGACAATGCGACGGATGAGAAACATCAGCTTTGTTTTGGTTCGAAAATCCGAAGATGTTATAAAACTGCGCCGGACAGAATGCGTAGGTGCAAAATATCTTGAATTGTTGCAGATATTTACGAACTTGCACAAAACCGGAACGAGTAAGAGCTCGATTGTAGCGCCATACTTATACAACGTACGGATTGTATCCAAGTCCGCAATGTGCTTATGTAATGCAATGGATTTCTTCATCTTGTGCTAGATGTAAGGGGTACACTGCTACGAACTTTTTTTGTAATTTTAAGATAAAAATATATTTATAATATGAGAGCGGAGTAGAGGAAAATATATACATACATATATACATATGTTTTTAACTTTTAACTTCCTTTTTTTGTAAACAGCAGAGCATGAGTCGATCTGGTTTTTACCCGATTTCGTTTCTCTCCCACTTCTGAAATATTAATAAATATGTATGTTTTAGGGGACAGTGGAGGGAGACTTTGAATCGCCATTACACATCATTCCCCTTTCAAAAATTGGAAAGCTAAGCTAAATTCAGTTGAAACCTGTTGGCAGATAAAATAAGTCGCCACTTTGTCAAACTTCCGTCGTCTTAAAATTACCAAAGAATTTATATCTTTTAAATTGAGGAATTTATACTTTACGTTAGTTAATCGACATTTTCTTCTTAAATATATTCAACATTATTACATTACTACAACCCGGACAATCCGGCAGAACTGGTCGATTTATGAGCGCTCCGCGTGTTCTAAAATAAGATTGTTTTATGTGGTTTTTGTTTTCATTTCTTATGCGTGTACACCGCTGTTTTGCTTAACGAATTTCGCAGTCTTCCCGCTCTTTAATATGCGATTCAACATTGAAGAACATACTCTTGGAAATATAAAACTTCTACCTGTATTGGTTAGAAATAAGCAAGAAAAAATCTCTTTTTAGTTTTATAACAAGAGACCGATTTTGAAACCAAAAAAAGCTGTTATTTGTTTGTTATTTATGTAAATTATTTACATATAAAATAATTTATTTCTTACGTCTGATTAATAAGCAAAGCAACGAAAACAACAACTACTACACAAGCAATTATGTAAAAAGTAAGCAAAAAAATGAACTCATGCAAAAAAACAGCATACCTGTTAAACCGATCCATTTTGATTCCTTCAATTATTGTAAGGTTGGATTTCACATTAGTTGCATTGTACAAAGACAGCTACTTGTAGAAACACGTTCCACTAAAACAAGGAAGCATGTTATCAATACATGCAAATATGAGAAGCACCAGAATATAATTAAGCGCACGCATCCTACTCTAAACGACAACTGACTGAAGCAGCCACGAAGTGCGCAGGTTTTATAAAATACAAAAAAGCGGTCTGTTGGAAGTATCTTATATTTCGGAGTGCAGAACAGTGCAGAACAGACAACGGTTTAAGGACATTGATTAAAAAGAAACAAAACATTAACAGTATGTAGCAGTCGCCGTACTTTTTTTTTAAATGGAGAGAAATATCCTTTTAAAAATTTCCGCCCTAGTAATGTGATTTCCGTTTAAGATCACTGACAGGAAATTGGTGTAATGTATTGTGCAAAGAAGATAGAATAATCAGATTATTATTAAAATCCGTCTGCAGTAGAACAAATTTATCAATCCATTTATTTGTACAAGTTCACAACACCACACACAACAATTTAGGATATCACTGATTTATATTGTCTAGTTAACTGTAGGTCTCAGGTATGTACTTCACAAGGTGAGCGATAAGACCTTGAGCAATCGCATTCATAATAATAATATTCTATCTTGCTTAATTAGGCATACTTCAGATGGGATCAGGATACACAGAAAGAGGTATGCCGACGAAGCATTAATGTTAAATACAAATCCCGTCTACAAAAGCAGTGATTTTAACTTTTCTTGAAATAAATTTAAAATGTACTATCGCAACCAAAAGTAGCGAATCAAACTGCAATAAAACGCGTCTATTATAGGCTTTCGGTCCTGAATCGTTTATTCAGGTAAAATAACTGGGCAGTTGTACCAAGCCGTATACCTGCAGGCTAAAGGGCAGCGAGCATTTAAATGAATTTAAACGAAGCGAGTTATGAATATATTGGAAATAAATATGATGGACTAAACTAAGGTAGAACGTAGCCAAATTAATTGAAGAAAAAGAAATTTTAGGATAAATTTTTATATTATTTTATTAATATATTCGCCTAATATTTTAATTCAAACAGCGCAAAATATACAATGTGTCTGATAGCAAAATGTCTATTATTTTTAAGAATTTTGTGGAATTTGAACAATGTTCGTAATTAAAAATATATTTAAAATTTGCCGACATTAACGGCAGAAAATTCGTTGAAGAACAAGAACTTACGAAGTTTTAATCGGTTCAATAAATACTGCACTTACGGTAATTTAAAAGACATTAGGAATTTAAGGGGATTCCTAGTAAATTTCTTTAGATATGATTAAAATCGTTTCTTAATACCGCTTTCCGAACAATTCTTTGTTTTCTATAAATAAAATTGTGTTACTATATTAAGAAGCGTATGATTTAAAATATGCAAGTGTAAAACATGGATGTTTTACGCATATATTAATTTACTATCAAGAAACAGAAAAGGGTGCTTGTGTTTACGAAATTTATTCAATAATTCTAGTAGGCACTTATTTATAATATAGAGTAAATGCAACGATGGTAAATGATATTATATGTACATATATAATAGCTTCGCATTTCTTGCAAATCCTTCTGCCTCAAATTTAGCTGCTAAGTAGGTTTCCGTCTCTAATTACAATCGCCCAGTGCGATTAGTCGGATGTTCCGCAGGTATACGAAAGGTCATATCGCTTGAAGTCTGATTCGCTACTTTTGGCGGCGATAGTACATAATTTTGCTTCGCACTGACGTTATGCGAGGCTTTGACGATATTTGGTTTTAAAACGAGCATAGTAATTGTTTCTGTGTATCGTGGGTGGGATGCATTTTATAAAATTTCATGTATAAAACGGGTATTTCTTAATACACGGCATAAAGATTCTGCGTTTATTTTTTATGTAATCGTAACAATAGTAACATATAACTATTATTGTAAATATAAATACTATAAAGAATTTGAATTCTCTTACAAAAATAATAAATTTCGTAACAGACACCTAACAAAAAAATAGAATTCTAATCAATAAAATGAGAAAGGAGAGGAGAAAGGAAAAAGAAACAATACCAAAAATAAAAAAAATTTAAAAACTCTATACGAGAAAATCAGTTATAAGTAATAAAATAAATAAAATTTAGATTAAATAATAGCACAACAAAAAATAAAACCCAAGAAACTACCTATGCTAAATTAACATTTCACCCTTCCTGGCAATTCAAATTTACTAAATTATTTAATTCTTTTAAATTAACCCAGGCATTTTCTAACTACCACATATTAAAGAATATTTTACGTAACAATATTAACTCCACACCACGAACTAACAAAACAGGTATTTACAAAATTGATTGTACATCCTGTGATATGGTTTACATATATCAGTCAAACTCAAAGGAACGTTGAAATAAGATTCAGGGAACATTCGAACCATTTAAGAAATAATAAAACAGAAATCCGTGGTTACCAGGCCGTTGTTGAAAAACAGCAATAATCATAATTTAGATATGTTCGAAGAAATATACAGGGTGTTTAAAAAAGATGCGGCTATATTAAAGGGGGTGATTGCCCAAGTCATTATATACAAAGAAGTTCCTACTAACATAGGTCCGCAAACGCTCCGTTACCGATCTACAGAGTGTTGAAGTTTAAAAAAAAA
>SMLS01055950.1:0-16333 GCA_004785975.1 Popillia japonica
GCTTTAGGTACTTGTTATTTGGTTCTAAGCAGTAAAGCATAAAACGTAGATGCTCTGTTTGAAGAACAAATTGAAGTTTTAGTCTAATGTGAAACAGTGGGTATCTGTAATTATTTAAGACATTACATTGTAACTACTCCAGTTAAAAAAAGTAGAATACCTATTGCCCACTTTTGCGGTAAATTTGAGTGTGGTGCAGTGCATAAGAACAAAATAAAGAAATAGAAAAACATATTAAACAAGGAGAATGCGAATACTGCTGATAGTGCTAATAATAATTCTTTATCATTATGTTGTTTGCTTTGATAAACATGTCGGTGCAAAATAACTTACCAATTTAGTAAGTATACCTAGTTTGAATATTACCAACTCTTACTTCAACTTGACTATCTAATATTTAGTAAAGTAGATGTAGTTTTTGTGTACCTATTTGGTAGATAAATGATTTGAATGCTAGAATAGACGCGTAATCTCTCTCTGTCTGAATGTAGGTAGTTTGCTTATATGGCAAAGCTTCATTTATTGAGCTTTTTGTATAAGTTTATACGTATGTAGTAAACGGCACTCTCTGAAAAACGCGAGAAATCTTTTTGAACGATTGCACTTATAAGTTTATTGGAAATAAGATCTATCTAGATACCTACTTACATATAACCTATGTACCTATTTTGTATGCAATTTCACATGATATGCATAGGTCGAGAATACTGTGATGTCTACAAGTGGTATCTAATTTCCTGACTTTCGCTAGTGCCACAAAAATGTCACTATGTTTTGATATGATACATGTTGATTCGCTTCAGTCATTGTTCGCACTCTCTGCTGCAAAAACGACTTTCATCAAATTGGTCACTAACAGTTGTACCTCTCCGATAAAATTCCACACATTACTCTCAGGTTGCAGTTTTGGATGCTGTTTCATCGCTTAGGGCGTAGTCCTCAGCTTCATCAAAAAGTTAATTGGCGCCTTGTTGTTGAACTAGACAGAAAATATCAATGTTTCGACTGTATTCCTTTTTTGAAGTATTCATGTCATGACGTTTATAAGATTAAATGTCCGTGCTTATGGGAATTATAGTAAAATGTAACTACCTAAGTGCCATAAAAATAAAACTTTTAAAAATTTATAGAGTTGCTCGAGTCTTCCAACTTTTTAGAGAATTACAGGACAAGGTAAGAGGCCACTAATTACTAAACTACTAAACTAAACTAATTACTAAACAATTTATTTCACGTATTATGAAATTGAATAACCAACGATATTTTCAATTTTCTAAGAAACAATTCTGAATCAAAGGATACGATGGGAAATAGAATTACAAGAATCCATTACATTTATATAAAATCTACGTAGACTTACATTTAATATTGAGAGAGTAGGTATGTACCTACACTCCTCCACATCGTTCCCACGTATTTAAACGTGATAATAGATGATATTTTGCAATTTGTATATGTAGATTAATTAAATATTTGCCTTTTGTAAAGCCTCGAAAAGAAGCAAGTAGTTTTGAAAAAGTGATGCATTTCATGAAAAGTGATGAGTTTAAAGCTAAAACAGTTGATCTTAGACAAACCATTAATAAACTACGTAATGAAGTTTCACTAATAAAGGAAACAAACATACAATTGATTCATATATTAACAAATTAAACTTGTGCAAATATAAACCGTGTTCTAATGCAGAGATGATATATCCGTTAACTAAAAAAGTGTTGCCGCTGTCATGTGCCGAAGTTGTGAAGCGTCCAATATAAAAACCCGCCAAGGTAAATTCCATTGCAGAAGAGAAAGGAATATCAGATACGAATGATGTTCAAATAGTTATAAACAATTATTCAGATTTAGATTATAAATTGAAAGCTGTAATCAAGAGAAGACAAAATGTAAAGAAACGACCTCTTCCTAAAAGTTGGATCACTCCTGATATTGCTGAAATGAAAAGCATTTTACTATTTTTAAACGATATGAGTACACAATATCCAATTGTTTTGAATGAATTTAAAAAGTATGATAAACATTTTTGTACCAGAAACAACTTGAATGTAATGAACATTTTGTTAAATCTTCACAAAACAAATCCAAAGCTTTGTGGTTAATAATTAAAGAAAATTCCAAAATGTTCAAAAATGTTAAAAGTTGTACTCTACCACAACATGTTTCTGATAAATCCGAACTTGCTAAGAAATTTAATGATTTCTTCTTATCACTGCCACACGAACTAATTCAAAACTAACTATAGCTCAATATACTTCAATAACTTGAAATAATATAGATAAAAGCATTAAGCTACCACCAGCATTACCTTCGTTCTTTGTATCATCCGCCACTGAAAATGATGTTAAAAACACTCTTAGTAGTATGAATTTATCAAGCTCGACTGGATACGATCATATATGTACCATTTTTTATTCCTTAAACAGACAATAGACTACATTACACCAATCTTAACTTATTTAATGAATTTTTTGTTTGAGCACGGCAACTTTCTTTCTAAACTGAAACTGGCTATAGTAAAGCCTCTGCTCAAAAAAGGAGAAGTAAACGACATATTGAGTTATCGACCCATTAGTTTATTGTCCGCATTTTTCAAACTATACGAGTCATTTATGAACAAAAGGCTGATTAGTAGGTACCTATATGTAAGTATCAGGTCTTCTCATAAAGTTGTAATATGTTACAATAGATATTGCTTTGTTTGGTGACATCATTTTTAAAGTAAATTGTGTTGGATGTTTTATTGATGTGAAGCATCTCCAGCAAGAATCTATTTTTGTACCTGCTTTCAATATACCTACCAGTCTGTATCTATTTCTCGTTTTTTACCTTCTGAAGTTTTTCTGTCTGAGATGCACATATGCACACATTCCTTCTAACGTTATCTTAGGAACTATATTATTTAATCTTAACATCGTCTGATTATCAGATGTTTTTAATTGTTTTAATGTGGTTTTAATATAGTGATGATCGTTTATTTTTTATGTTGAGATTTGAATAAATGAGTTTTTTTGACACCAGTCACAGACCACATACCTAAGTAATTGCAATACTATTGCGTACGTTATGTGGTCGAGTACTTCCCTTCAAATATTATATTATTATTATTCAATGACATATGTACCTACATAGACATATATTATGTTCTTTTGTCTTAATATTGGGCTTTGTTCCAAATACAATGTTTCTTCAGGAACGCTTTAGCTTTCTTATTACTGCCCTCTTTTTTAAAGTTAAAAATTTAATCTGCCGTTTATCAATAATTGTGGATCGTATAACATAGTATTCTACCTATTTTGGTACAAACGGAGATAGAGACATCTGCTATACGTAGATGCCAGTAGTTAAAGCGTTGGTAGTAAAAACTATGTATGTATATGTAGAGAAACCTGTAACAGAAATCTACTTTCCTGATCTATACGTCGGTATAGGCGCCTACAATTACAGTTTACCTTCGCATCTAGCGTTATGTTGTGTGTACCGTATATATATATGACGAAGTAGCTTATAGTATAGTGTACAACCGTCAGAGGGGGCTTTCTCATTTAGAGAATATTTATTTGAATTGAAACTTTGTATAAAGTTATTTCCGCTTAATATTAAATTAGGTTCAATATGCTTGTATATATCATATTAATAATTATTATAGATTGGCAGCGAAAATTGAATTATCACAAATCTGCATGAAGATATAAGATCGTGCCGAATACAGAGTACAGTGTGTATTATCTACTCATTCACAACACCTATTCTAATTACTTCACTTAGGTAATACAAGAATACAGTCATTTTATTATTTATTCGGGCCACAATTAGATTAACTAACTGAAGAAACTTGGCTTAAAAAGATATCTGAACATGAAAAACTAACTAGTGCGACATTTGAGAAATAATATAGTATTGCCTGTTCTAACATTTTTTGTGGATACCTACCAATATAATCAGATAAATGAGTCAAAATGAAAATGCAAAATCAGGCAATTACCAGTATAATCAACGTGAGCTTTTTTACGTGATGATACATATATATCAACTAGTCGTTATATGTATATAGTATGATCCATGTGAAAGTCCACAACGTCTCTTCTACTTTAGAAATACGTGGACAAGATTAGCAACTACTATAGCTGTATATTGGATTATAAACTAAAGTTTAGCGTAACTAGATACATACATATACAGCATGTGTGTATACAATATTGAACAAAGTTTATAATTTTATTCTTAAAAATCCACTAGTCTTGCATTCTATATCGAATAAATTATAAAAGAAGTACCTACTAAATAATTTTATTAAAATTCACGTAATTTATTTATACATCAACTTCTATTTTTTATTTACATTTTCCAGCAGATTTCTATTGGGTATTTCAACATCCGCTCTCGAAGAAAGTCATACATTTCAATAAATTTTAACATAAAACAATTCTTCTATAAACTTTTACAAACGCAAGTCTTGGAAGTGCCAACTGCCAACTGCCAAGTTTATTTTTTTTCAATGAAACGTTTTCTCTTATACAGTGCGAGCAACAAAGTTTGAACCGTGTTGGTTCTATATTTGTTTCGAATTTTATCAAAACTGTCTTCTATCTAGAACTTTATCCATAATGCATTTGCTACTATAAAATCTGTGATTTTAAAATGTAATAGTTTTATTTATCTATAGATTTTATTTATACATTGACATTACCTTTGTACGAATGTACCTATATGTCTGTAAGTATATGTGTGTTCAAAGACAAATATATTATTATTATTATTATTTTGCTGTCAAGTACTGTATCAGTCTGGCATTCTGGTCTGTTTATATTGGTGTTATAGGGTATATTGATTATTCCTACAATTCCTACTATATATAGTTCGGTTCGCCATATTTAGTGGCCTTGGCACTCTTCAATCTTTGTTGCTGTTGTTGTTCACATATGTTGGTTATTTGTTTTGCTCGGTACCTTTCTCTTCATCTGATTGATTGTCCTCGTGCATAATAATAGACTTAGAGACATCCTTTCAGTTTTATCTCCTTAGCTTCGAAGCCAACATGTTTTCAATGATGCATTACTTGGGGTTACATATTCTTCCTCGCTGGAAGAGAGAATAGCTCAGGACTGACTTTTGAATACAAATAATACAGTACGGTTGAATAATTAAGAATGTGTTACGTAATTGATTTCCAGTCCAATCAGCGTCTACACATACACACAAATTGAAATACTTCTTATTCAAACAAAAAATAACTCGTAGTCCAAAGTTCCTTTTACATAGCGCAAATTGTCGGTACACATAAATCGGGTCTTGCAACGTAGCATACATAATATATTAATGAGGCATCGGCATTTTAATTCTCTATCATAACTTTCTGAGGTATCTTCATTAGACGCTTTAGAATTTGCATCCATTGGTGTAGTAACCTATTTAAAAATTTACATAAACTAACTAATACGTCTGATGTCACGTAACTTTCACCATTTTCATTGTTATACATTATGCTGATGTCCAAATATTTTATTGCTTATTATTCCAGAAATACGAAATTTAAATCTTGAAAATGTGTGGCTCCAAATGGGCGGGCTCCTACCACATTCCACCACGCTGTCACGCCATTCCTTAATGAAATGTTTCCAGAATGTTGGATAAGATGATTTGGCTCTGTCGCCTTGACAGCATTCTCGCATGGCTTGTCGTCAATTAACTTTTTTCTTTGGGGTTATCTGAAGCATAAAATTTATAACAATATACAAAAAGAAAACATTCAGGAACTAAAGAATCGCATATTATTGCTTAGCCTATTATTTAGAACTTCAGTGCGTTCACTTCGAACAATTATTCTGCGACATTGTCATTTGGCCAATAGTTTTGCTTGACTTTTGTTGTGAATAGCATCACGGTGGTGAAGTGCATTAAGTCTGTTTTTTTCTTAACACGTTGACTGCGTTATCGGTCGCCGGGGACCGATGCGAGACTTTCAACTGGTGCGGCAACTTTTTCTCGAAAACTTTTTTCAGTGCGAAGACTATATTTCATGAACAAATTGTCATACAAAAATTTTATAAATAGCTATTGTTATGTTAAGGCTTATATAATCAAAATAAGGGAAAAAAATGTATCGGTCCCCGGCGACCGTAACCGCACTGAATTTAAAACCTTATTACTTATATGCGATATCGGTCTCTGGAGACCTATACAAGATCAAATGCACTTGCAAGTGTATTCTTGTAATATACGCATAAAATGTATCTATAATCAATCACAGTAATCAACGGAATGGCCAAAGAGATAAAATTTGCGCAGAACATTTTATTTACGCAGTTTTTAGTTAGATAGAGGCATCATTCATTATATGTAATTATAACCCTTATTTTCGAAATTTTTGTTTGCTACAATAACCAAAAACAGTAGGAAAGTTTGTAATTTATGCATTTTTCTAATACGTATATTTACGTTATTATGTACTAAATAACTTGGATTTATTTGTAAAACTTCTAATACCTCCTGGTGTGATATTGGTCGCCAGACACCGATACGGCGTCAAATGTAGTACAATGTAAGTATCTGTAAATCAAAACTACTGTAACATAGCACATATAGTTTATATTAAAAATATATTGATGGTATTTATGAAGAAGTGATGATAAGTCCCCGGCGACCGATGCCGCACAGAATGAAACTCTTGCACCGGTCTCCGGGGACCGATAACGCACCGAAATTAAACCCACGATTTTAGTCGCCGCAGTCAACGTGTTAAATATCTAGTTCTCTACAGAATGGCTTAATATCTGGTGGATACACTAAATAAGTTTACTCAATAATAAAAAAAATTAAAGATAACTTAAAACTAGTACTGGATGTGTCATTTGATTGTGGTCGGTTCAGAAATGACGGCTTTGGTACTAATGTTATTCACAACCACAGTAGTATTTTTCTGCACAATTTTCAACGAAATTGGACGTATTAATCCTGTATATTGTGTTTAATTGAATTTATTTAATAACTCGTGGTAATCTATTTAATTTATACAAATAAAATCTTGATATACTTGAATGTTTATTCTATCAACTTATGCATTGACTTGCATTGTACAATTGTCTACAATGCATTGACTTGTCCCATGGTTGGGAAACTACGTAATAATAAAATTAGAGTGTATAGAGCCATCTGTAAAACTGTCGCCAAGGTTTTTTCGAACCGGGAATTTCAAACGCATGTTGTTTCCTAAATCTTATGTATTTGAATTATTCGTAAATTATTTTTACATCTCGGTCGTTAGTAATGACTTATTACTTACGACCGAGATATAAAAATTATTTACAAATCTGCCTTATCCCCTACAAAATATAGTGATCTTCTTAGTATTTTAATCAAAAGATCTGAAAATTATTATTATTATTAAAATTTTTCACTCTTTATTCTTAGGTAGATAATGTAATATGAAACAGAAGTTATTTTAGGAAGGTAAAAAAATATAACGATAAATTTTAAATATACTTACACAATTATTTATGTATTTTAATAATTGACGAAATAACATTTCGTATTTCCATTTAAAATTTTATCTTAACGTAATCACCTAAGTTTTATTGATATTTTTTTATTTAACTGATAACACCTACTGTGATTAATATTTTGTAAGCTATTACTATTAATAATACTCAAATGTTTACACAAGTCAAATACATTTAAAATATAACTTATACTAATATTAAGATATACATGTTTCTTTAACAATGTTTAAGTTCTGCCAGTTACAAGCAAAATTAAGTCGAACGAAGTATCAGCCAGATTTCCTTAAAAATAAATTAAAATAGCAATTAGGTATGATATACACAAAATTTACCTTCCTTAGAAAGAAGAACTTACCGGGCATAAACAGCTTTGGAAATGCTGTTTTAAATAAACGATTACTGCGACTAACAACGTCTGGGGCAAAATGTCTGGCATATTCTATGTGACCGACGCACAGTTTCCCAAGCCAGAACATTTAACCGTGGATTTCGATAGGCTGCAAGCCATCTATTAAATTTTGCCAACTCCTTTTCCGGATCTAGGAATGAATGACGGGGTCATTTCTATTGTCGCAGGCAAATACAACACAAGGATTTAGTCTTCTCATCTTGACTGAAGATATGATATGAAATGGCATTTAAATAAATCAGCAAAATGATAGACTTACCTGGCGGAACTATTTTACACTTTAAACTGTTCTTATAACTAATATATACAAATTTACAATCTCACAATCCTCCACAAACACAAAGATCTTCAGAGAAACCTAATAAACAAAAATGGCATTAGACTCCGACAACTTTCATATCATGTGGGAAATTACCAATTTACCTAAGAAAAAGCTGTACAACTAATAATAAACATATAATAGTCCTTAAAGCTGTATATACAAACTCAAAAAACAACGAATATTCATAGCTGCTTACAAAATCATAATAATAAAAACCGATACAAACTGAGAAAACATCAGAGACATCACGAGAAAGAGATACAAATACGTAGTGCCAACATCAAAATTTATTAACATAAAGATTTCAAATAGTACTACAATTGACGACAGCGCCAACTACCGAACTGTCGCCGACTAATACTATCAGCAGTTTCGTAATTTAAGATACTACCCCATGACTTGTCCATTTTAAAACGTAGAGCAATCTTAACGTAATATGTTCAGAAATAAAAAAAACTCGTTGTTGAAATTGCTTCGCTACCAACTTGGCTTCTTGTTCTTTATGTAAATCTATTTTTAAAAATTATATTGGAGAGCTTGCCATTTCTCTCTGTAAATGTAACATCTTAGAGTTTCTTTTTGTCTGAACCTTGATTAACAGCTCCGATTCAAAAAAGGTTAACAAAAAGGAAAGAATGCAAAGATTTATAGCATATTTCACTTAGCAACCAACAATGTTCTTCGATCAAGTGCTTTTTACCGAATTTTGGAAATTTATTCATCTCTACTGTCAAATGTATCACCTATTTTTTGTACTTGACCATTCTCAATTTGTTGAACTATAAAGCCTTATATTTGCAATAGTACATGTGATGTCTTGCACCACTATTGTTTCTAACAAAAGCACGACACCTTTGTTTTTTTCTCTTTCTTATTTGCCTTTTGTGTTATTTTTTCTTGGTTTGTTCTTGGTTGTAAAACATCGAAAAAGCTCGTTAACTTAAAATCAAACCATTTCCAGTAAAAACCAAAATATCTTATCTTTATGAACTCTTATATGGTATGTGTATGTGATTAGATATTTTCTGCCATAAACTGTTCCGATGGGTTGTAAAGCACTAATTTCATGTACATTTGTACTACAGGAAATGTTCACGACCACAACTTTTTAAATTAGGTTTTTATTATATTGTAACTGATAAACTGGAACATTTTGGTTCTTAGCCGATTAGACTAAATTGAATGAATTCAATGCATGTATGTATGTGTATTTTGATAATAAACTTTCTGTAGAATCCAATAACACTATATTGGGTCGGTTGTGCTTTATTTATACATTTATAATGATCAGTCATTTACAAATAAATAATTTATTTAGAAGTAAATTAAATACAAACATAAATATTTAACAATAAGAAATACATCTAATAAGTGAATATCACTTATGGTTGGTAGCCAGGTTGATAACCAGATTGTAAACCAAGAGGAAGAGGCATATCAAAGCTTCGTCCGTACGACGAATGCCCATGACCACCGTAATCTTCATGTGATGCCGAGTGACTATTGGAATGTGAGTAAATTGGTTTAGCTACGATTTCATATGTTGTTTGCTTAGAACCTCCGCCGGAAAGTGACTTCAGACCGATAATTGCAGACAGCATAAGTGAAATTAAGCCAGTCATCAACGCTTTGCCAGCCAAAGCTGCTAAGGCACCGAGTGCTAGAGCCATTAGGGTACCCTTCATCATTGCACCAGCTGCCAAAAGCATTCCCAATCCGCCTCCACCCTTTTTTCCGCCGCCGCCACCTCCAAATCCGCCTCCGCCACCCTTACGTGCGGTTTCAACACTGTTTGGATCAAACAGGTTTAGTTTGATAGCGTGAGAGTTTAGGTAACCCGTAACTTTCTTCATAAGGAAGGCATCTAGTCGGGCATCTGGATCATTGGGAAACTCCCTTGCCAATTCTGCGACTACTTCTGCAGTATTCGCTTTCGCACTGGCATTCCCTTCTCGAACTAGCGACACTCCCGGTATTAACGTGTAATCATCCTCTTCGTTTAATTTTTCTACCCAATTAACAATATCCAACTTGAGGCACGTAGCTGAATACGTTGTTGCACAGTCCTTTTTTAACGATTTTTTAAAATCACCACGTTCACCTTTAACCGGTTCGTTCGATGACACATATCCAATTAATAGAAAAGCAAACACTAGCACTAAATATCTATTAAAAGAGACCATGTTGTTATGGTACTGATAAAACGACTGATGCTGTTCGGAAGTTTACTCCTATATTTATACTAAAACTAGATTATTAAAAAAAAGTGTGATACATTCATTTTTTTCCAAATTATGTCCATCAGCTAGCACCGAATAGACTTAGTGGAGCAAGAAGTAATTGTGAGAGCAGCTGACCATTAAGTTGTTCCTAATTAAAACGAGCATAGGGGCCATGTTCACTCTACGTAAATCTACTATCACCGTAACGTTTTATTTTATTTTTCAATAACTGTTTCATTATTCGCACCTTAGGAACGCAATATTAGTAGCTCGAAGAACTAGATCCATTCACTTTTAAAGCCGAACGGATGCAGGTGGTATTCTAAACTTCATTCCATCAAGAGCGGATGAAATTTCTTAGCATGAAAGTAAGGCAAAACAATCGCTCTATATTATTGAGGTTGTAGTAGTCTCGCTGTTCTACATTTCTCTCCTGGATCCTCCTTTTTTTTATTAGTAGAACTACATTACAAATTACGTTTAGAAAACTTATAATCGACATTATTTGGGTCACAAATTCAGACACAGTTCGAAGCAAAGTTCTTCAAGTACAGATTCAGTGTTTGTTTATTAAATGTGCGCACGTAAAGTTTTGCATCTAATCAGTTTACATATTATTAAGTAATTTTCGTGCAGTTGCACTTTTAAAACGGATTCCCTTTCTGAAAGTAAGTGAATTTAGAATTATATATTACCGCATTAAAGTTAGAAACTTATCAGAGGCATTCCGTTGTTTTATTGTAATTATGTTATATATTTTTTGTTAGTGTGTATTGGTATATGGTTATTGGTAAATTTTACTTGCCTATAATTACAAAATACGCAAATTATTAATTCTTACATATCCCCCATTACATGGACGAGTGGCAGTACTTTTGCACACAAAGTAGGTGCTAATTTTTATACATAGATACACGGATCTTCCAATTAATACAATCAGTATACATTTCAATAAATGACTAATAAATGGATGTGTGTAAGGTACTACAAATATACTTGCTTTATCCAATGCGTTCATCAGTTGTTTTATGAGTTTTCAAAGTCTGATCAAAATTTACTCCTTTTTTTATAGAGTTTTGATATACATATGTATGTAGCTGTTAGCTGAGCCTACCCAAGAGTACACTTACTTGAATTATTTATAAAATTCTTAATAGCTAATGATGAATTATGTACATTGATTTATCTATGAAGGCTAGGTTTAAAGTTGAAAATTCTATATTTTTAACCTTTTCTGTGTGACTGCATTTCATTGTACACTATTAAGAAAGATATAGTTCTTTCATGAAGTTAACACATGTATCTGCTGTAGCAGTAACCTAGAGTAGTCCATCTGACAAAATGACCATATAATATATCTAGTCAATGTCACGGAGTGATTATGTTATTACAACAGCAGACATTCAAAACTAAGTGAATTACATATATTATGTATTTATAAATTTATGATTTATTCAATACAAAGTTCTTTATGCGTAGTATTCGCAAAGAAATAGATATTGATAATAAAGAGCAGAATTAAGGTTCACTTACTTTTGACTACACAGTTTCATAGTTTTCAATTGCATTTTCCTTGCATATTGGTCTAGTTCTTCTGATTAATTTCTACCAATATTAGAAAATATATAGGTTAATACTCCACTAACTAACTATGTATTAATGGGTGTGTTGGTGTACTATCCTTCATGAATCAAATAATACATAGGTCCTAGACTTTACTTGGTATATAAGCGGATATTTTTAGCTGGAATTACAAAATTTCACTGTGTCACATCATTCGCTCAGTCTGCAAATGATAAAGAGTTGGTTTGTCAAGTGATACGAATGGTCTTTGTGTTTTGGTAATGTATAGTTAACTGTATTATGGTTGTCATCTTTGACAACACATCATTGTCTTACCCTGATAGATACTTCGTCCATTACATACATATGTTAGGAGAGATTAGCTGTCTTCCTTCACTGCGAGCATTGATTCATGAGACTCTTAAAACTGAAATGCTCGTTCGGATGCTCTTTAGTTTTTTTTAATTCTTGTCTTTGTTTAAGTATATCGCTTGTATGTATGTATATCCGTACAGACAAAGGCAGATTACTACTACATCCACCTATGAACTTAACGAAATTAAATGTAATATAGCCAGAAAATAGCTAATGAAATTATAATGAAACTCATGATCTTGCATTGTCTCAGCTTGTAGGGAAATTATTCTTACTCTTGCAGTTTATACTTGCTAAGAAAATCAATAGATCCGTTAATTCTGGTTTCATGGAGATCCCTTAACTGATTCAATGAGTATAGTTTTGAAATACGTGTCCTAACAAAAATGAATCAAATATGTATCGATGAATATGAAAACATTAGATGTGATTTGATATAATATAACTCCAACATGGTTGTTTTCCAAAATTATCTGTAGTCTCCCCGTTATCGAACTCAATTTGTTTTCACTTTTATATTTTGCTTCTTTTATTCTACTTACCTCCGCCGGGCGATAATATTCTTCCGTAATTCTGTTTATATAGCATTTGAATTCTTTATTTGGAGATATGCATTATCGTACTAACAAGAAAGTTGTTTATATGCAAATAACTTGTTCTCTATAACACCTTAAACATACCTCAGTGGTATACTTTATCATACCCATATGATAGTTAGAATAAAAATAGCAGTAACTGCAGTTGCAATCTTTATTATGTATTTAACCTAACTTACAAGTTCTATAGCACGTAAGATCTTTGTGATCAACACCGAGAAGTTCTGACATAAAATAATCTGTACCTCCCTACTCAAATAAATGACAATCAATATTATGCAAGTGATTTAAGATTTAATATTATCTATCTCCGAAGGTACGTTAAACATTTCTTTCATAGTGTTCCACAAAAATACAACTGCCAATTTGCTACTAAAAATAGCATCTATCGCCAGTAGACCTACATGAACTGTAACAGCAGGTGCTGTAACTAGAAGCAAGGTCTTAGCTAGTATGAAAAACGCATAAATTAGTCGGCTTCCTTTCATTTGATCATTCGAATTCTGAAATAAAAACATAGTGTTAAAACTTTTCGGAGATTGCGTCATTTTCTTATTAGTAGTAGAGAGATGTAACTGCAGATCCTTTAGGCCTATTTGTTATTACTCTTCCTGCAATTCAACCCTTATTTTTATATTCATATATACAATTTGTTTTATTTACTTCAGCTGCTAAGCTTATTTTATTCATCAGAAATGTTACAACATCATTGAATATTATAAAAAAATGGTCTTATCCCTAATTATATTACGGGTAAGAGTAATAATATAGTAAAGTATAAAATTTATTGCATTAAAGGTGAAGGTGGTAACATGACCACTTGTTGATATAGTGGCCCCTTGGTTTATTATAAAAACTGGTGGCGGCATTTAAAATGTTTCTTGCGTACTAAATAGTGGATGTATTGTTGTAATTAGTTTCCCATGGCTGGCGCAAAATATTAATTCAACTGTAAGAAATTTGAACTTATGGGCATGTGCAATAATGTGACTCTTTAAGTTATCGAACGTATAGGTTATGACTGTGACAAAATCGTGTTCTTACTAAAAGTAACACATAGACTTGAAGAAATTGACTTCCACTTTCAGTATATTAAAGATAAAGTTAATTTTTTAGGTATTCTCTTGTACAATTTTTGATTTGTTGGATCCACATAATGATATTTTCAATAAGGCCCCTTTTGTTGTTTGTATTACGGCTCCCGATCCAGATTTCATGTAGGACTTTAAACTACCATAGATAAGTTGGGATTCAAAGAACATGAAAACAGCACAACAAAGCTATTTGTTAAAGTGTTTTCTGTATCGAAAAAATCCATGATCACTGGTAAAGGACTCTAAAGAATCAACAAATATAGTTGTGAATAATCCACTAGGTAGAAAGCCTCTTTTCTCGCCGCATGTAAACAAATATGGACTACGTTCAGTTTGCGTATGTCGAGCAAGTATTAACTCACTCGAAAGACGGTCGAAAAGTTGTCTACCTGGACGTTCGTCAAAGCAAATTTGAACGATATAGACGATTCAACTGGCTCTAGTGTCGATAAAATTTGAACGGTTTAGTGTGAAAAGTTGTCGCCCAGACGTCGTCCAACGTTAAATCTGGACGCACCCCTATATAGCTAATTTTTAAGGACCTGTAAACGTTTTACTACATTTTGGTGAAACAGTGTTAGTATTTGGCAGTTTTAAAATATCAGACCTTTGGCACTTACAGTAATTGAGAATTAATCAGATGAGTATAACGGTGTAAATGTCAATTTTTTAAAAAAAATCGGCATATCTTAGAAGTTGAACATACGCGTAGGAAAGTTGTAATCGTCATTGAATTTGATGCTTAATTAAAAAAATTAATAATATATAAGGTGTTCTATTTAACATAACAAAGTTCGTGGCGACTTCCGGTGAACCGGAAGTGCAAGAAACTTGAAAATAGTTTAGGAAGAAAGTAACTACCAAATTATTGCTAACCCAAAACTTTCAAAACTGAAGTGTTTCGTTAAGTCTGAAAACTTCCAACTAGCTAGTTCCGTGGGAAACCCTGTATATGTTATGGTTTACGTTTCTGCAGTAAATACGAGGCATATTTTTAAAGTTAGTATCGTTTGGAAATAAAGGTAACACAAATACAGTTTTCTTATGGATAACAATAGGAGTAATTAGTACTAGCACGCGACTTACAGTAATGCACTAGTAGTAGTAAAGTTTATTCACGAAGAAGATGGTAAATAATACAATGTTATTTCCTAAATCCAAGTCTTACAGATATTCTTAACATACAATATCTTTTGTTAAGTATATTGTTTTACAAAAAGAAAGTTAGAATTTGTAGTTTCAAAGCAGTTACGGGACAAGAAAAGTGCTTTTTGAATTTATTGTATCAACGTACGTACACACTTTTCATTTTCACTGTACCCAGCAATGTATGTACAATGAATCTGTAGGTCATTATGTAGCAACGGCACAATGTGTACGAAAATTTATGAATTTATACCAATATGACGTTATGTAGAATGAAAGTGAATAATCTCCGTAGAAATAACTATTGTGTGTGGCAATACCCTGCTGTGGCATGAACAATTACAGCGGGTATTCTTTTTTGGGTAATATGTGTAGAAGTGCAGTAGTATTTTACACTGTGTTATAGTACATATTTTAGCGGTTGTCACGCAAGAAGTAGAATACGCTCACTTGTTTTGGTTTCCTAACCAGATGCAAGGCAATGCATTTTTTTACTTTTTCAACGTAATGTGTAACTGTATTTGGACTACTTATCGAGAAACAAGTTATAATATGTTACGCAAAATAAATATTTTTATTTAAATTACGTTGTATTACTCCTACTTTTATATAATTCTGCATATATTTAAGTGTATAATCTAAAAGTTTACGAACTGCTGCATATATAGAAAAAAGGATCATATTAATATACAGGGTGTTTAAAAAAGATGCGGCAATATTAAAGGGGGTGATTGCCCAGGTCATTTTATATAAAAAAGTTCCTATAAACATAGGTCCGCAAACGCTTCGTTACCAATCTACAGCGTGTTGAAGTTTAATTAAAAAAAACAGTAAAAAGTAGATTTTTCCAAAACGACTTGAAATATTATAATGAAATTTTAGGCGTGTTAATAGCTGTGGGAGACACATACTTTGAAAACAACACGATGTTTTGGTCGTACCAGTGGCGCGCGTATTGGCACGTCACGGGCTATTTTTCAAGAAAAAAATAGGACGTCGCTAATTGCTCTAAAAATAAAAATATGTTTTTATTCTTTATCCTCTTAGCTTTTTATCGTACGAGGTACCGTTTTTTAGTAAAAAAACATTTAGGTGCATATCCATTTATCG
>SMLS01055951.1:0-12815 GCA_004785975.1 Popillia japonica
TCATACCCACCAAATGAATGCTGTTAGACAATCTTTTTCCACGCAGGGATAGATGAATAGATAAATTTAGCGGGAACGAATTCAAATCCCCTTCGTGGTAAAATTAAAGCTTGTGAATGATACTACTAGAAACATCAATATGATAATAATTTTTGAAAAAATAAACTGAATACTATTTAGACTGAAAATATTTTTTAGCGTTTGGTTCAGAAAATGTAACATACCATTAACATTTTTAAGTACTTTAATTCAACTTCTCTGCAATAACAAGCAAAGCTTTTTCAGTAACGTTTTTACTTCACGATCAGCCAGGCCGTGTAATTATATAGACATAGATGTTTCTCATTTCGAAGGAATCTGTATTTTTTCATATTTTGCTCAAGTCGTGAAATGGCACAACGCTGCCGCTTTATTGATGGAGAGTAATTAAAATATGTAATGTTTGAAAGAAAGTAACGACTGCATTTTTTGTTTTAGAACCACTTCCACTTTGTGTTAGTCCTTACATTACATTTCTTATCGCATGCAAGCTTAAACGAGAACACAGAAATTAATGCTGAATTTATTATTTTCAGTTCCCATTAAAAGTACGTAGTGTTTAATTAGAAAATTAGAAGTTAACTAATTAACAACATTCATAAGTATTCGAATTTTTACTGAATATACAACTACATAATATACAGTATTACTATACCTATGTACACATTGATGCAAATGTATCCGGACACGTATCGAGAGAGAAACACCTGCCGCACAATATTGGTATGCTGATACTCCGTCTATTCGGAACAAAATATTGTGCGGCACGTGTTTCTCTCTCGATACGTGTCCGGATACATTTGCATCAATGTACATATGGTCCTGACATAATATATTATTACAACTTTTACTTTTTGCTTTTTTACAAAAAAACTATTATATTCTTCAACATGTCTTTAACTATGCCATGTGCAACACTAACAAGAAATATTAGTTGTTATTTTAAAGTATCGTGATATTAGTATTTTTTCGGGGAATTGTTTTGTAAAGTTTATATGTAATACAACATTTGATATACCACAGTTTCCTAAATAATTACCTAAAATTTTAAATTTGTGGATCCATTAATTGTAGGACGAACTTCAGATGCACAGTTCATTAGGTAAAGTAATTTTAGAATGTGCCCAACATAATAAATAAATAAATAAATACATAATAAATAAATAAATAAATAATAATTTATTGTACCAATTACAAAAAAAAAGTTTAAGAATATATAAATCAAATAAAATAATCAACAATGGCACAAATCCCAGGGCAATGTTCAGCCTAGTCCAGATAATGGACCGCTGATCTACCACATTACCCTGTACAAAAGAATAATATTATGCTGTTAACACCACATCGTCACCAGCTAGCAAGACGCAACCATACCCCAAGCTCAAAAAAACTTAAACAAAAAGAAATACAATTTCATATTAAATTTCAAATGTTCAGCAATAGTTTTAACTTAAAATACAATAAAACACATTACAGTAGGTAGTTTGTCATATTGGAGTTACTAGCAACAAATATAATACTTTTATATTTATAAAAATTAAAAAATCATATTTTGAATAAAAGAAAATGCACTAACTAAGGTATGATCCGTTGTGATACAGGAAAATTTCGTAAGGTATATGTACACATTAATACATATACTATTTTCTTACTTTAAATGAAAGATTGTTAACTATAAATATGAATAATTAACAACAGCAAAAGCACTTACCCATTAACTGACACAACAAACATCCTAAAAATTGCCATCCATTTATTGCACTTTTTACCTTTACACTTTATACTCAGATTATTTATAAGTTAAATTAACTAAAACTAATAAGAAAATACACTAAATCTTTTATGAAAATAAATGCATGCAAATGTGAATACTGATGTGAACCATTCCTACTTCGAATTCTAACTGAGCCCTTCGAATATGTTTCAACAAACGTTTCTAGATATAATGACGCATCTTCAAAAAACTGTTAATAGTTTTTGTCATTTGCTCGACTTTACTTCTAACTAAAAGTAATATACGTAAGAAGTATACGTGTGGTAATCGGAACCCGACGAACGGTGTTATATGTATGTATATACAGTGGAAGCTATAATAGACAGTTAAGCATTTATTGCATCTCTCAAAATAAAAGATGCACAAATAGATGCATACATAAGTTGTAATTCAGTATCATAACATCCAAAGGCATCACACATATGTAAACGCATTGTATATGTATATGTAGGTACTTATGCATGTATATAGATAAATAATTAAGTTAAAAAAGTTTGTAATTTTTGCTTGTCAACATTTCAATTGTTTAGCTTCCAGTGTGTACAATGTTCCCAATTCGGCTCCATTTTTCTTCAGCCCATTTTATGCAACTATTAAAACTACTGATTGCTTCTTCATTTTTCACTTTTTGTTCATCTATATCTGTGTCATCATTTGAAACACTATCGTCGCTATGTACAGGTAAAAGATCGTTATCTCTTATCAATGCATTTCTTAAGTTCACTTTCGCGATGCTGATGATTATCAGACGAAATTTGTTGCAACATGTTTCTCATTTCACTAAGTTCCTTCTGGTTGTCTTCAGAAAGTAGCATTTCCACTGCAGTTAATAGAAGATCATCACCTAGGTCATCTTCAGATGATGTTACCGCGAAAGCATTATCTGACGAATAAGAAAATATTTTTTCCATCATTTATTTATTGCATCAGTTTAGAGCGGGAGAGAAGAAAGACTGTATCCTTCAAATTAATATTTTTAAGACCATTTGAAATGTCATCCTCGACAGCCACAATGTGGACAAAAACACTTTCTCGATAATAAAGTTTTGCTAGCCGTATGGCACCTTCATTCAGTGGCTGATTCAGGTTGCCGAACCCCTAAGCCATTAGGATTACCCAATGTTAAAGGGCAATATTTCAATTTTCTGCGGATTACAAGGGAATTCGGATTTCTGAGGGTTTGGAGTAGCGAGTCTCCACTACATGTAAACATAAATGCAAATACTACAACAATTACTGAGATATCAGTTAAGCTACAAGATATTTAAGAAATCGCTCAAAATCAAGGCCCAAAACAGCGACTGAACTACATATTACGAATTTAAATTTTAAAACAAATATTGATAAATATCGATTTGTAAACATGGTCAAAGGCTTATCATGAAAGCTGATCTTGGATCGACTAGCCTTGTAGGGCCTGGTACCCACGCAACTCCTGAAATCATATTTTGATCATAGCGATTGCTTCTTGAATCTCAGTCTAACACCATGTAATCACTCGTCCGTATAAAACATTATACATACATACATACATAAGTAGGTACATGATATATATGGTATATACTTCAGTGTTACAGAATACATAGAGAGCGGTCTAGCTCGCGTTTAGCCCTATGTGCAAAAGTATAGAGCTACTACTTTTCGTTCTATGATTACATTAAACGTTTGCTTATCATAGTTGCTTTTTAGTTTATAAATTAATGTCACGTAGCAAATTATATAGGTGTAAAATTTAAATTGTTAGCATTAGACAACGATTAGATTTGATATACCTGTCTTTGTTTTAACTATAAACTTCTAAACCATGTTGGATGCAAGTTTAGAACTTTACAAGCAAGTTTTCAATATAACGCAGTAATTATAATCTCCAAAAATATATCTCCGCTTTCGAAATTGTAGCGGTACCGAAACCATAGTATGCGCTATAATTTAAACTCCTGTTATAAGAATAGTCGCCCCATCCAGCTATATTTCAACTTTATTATAAACATTGCATGTGGTATGTTTAGGCTTTTGGCGATTGTAAACAAGTGTAAAGTTTGCTGTCGACAAATAAATACATAAACGTTATGTACTTCTTGTAAACTTGCGAGAGGGTACGAGCAGTGTATTTCTTATCTAGTTAAAGCAAACACATGGTGCCATAATCTTAAGTGTAGTCACTATCTCTATATCGTCAACGTTAAACTGTTTAACGCGTATTAATTAATGTTATAAAGCATGTAAGTTGCGAACTTAATTTTTTTTAAGAATTAAAATCTGGGTACTTCCCCAAATTTAGCGAACGTAAAACTTTAAATTAAATTATAGATGTAACTTGATGATACTATTTCCAATTATTACCGTAATAAAACGTCAATTACGTACTTCCGTTTAGCAACACATAAAAGTCACGAAGCTAGGGGAAAGACCAGACAAATCGCTAATGTTTATGGGGCATGACGGCACAAATACCTGTCATGTTGGTCTTTATGGTTATTGGTTTAAACAAAGACCGACGTCCACACGCATTGCTAACGTTATGGATTGCGTCACATCACAATCTGGGAGAGAAATAAACTCTTTAATGGTGGTACGTAACAAGCCTCATTATTTGGTGTGTTTCACATGTGTGCGTATCATAATGGTGATTTAATTTTAGGGGTGCAGTGAATTGAATTAAATATTGGAAGTCTACAGTGTACAACTGGAATTAACTGTGTTATCAATCATAATGCATCTGGTGTTAAGTGAATTGATGCCGTTATAAACAAGTATCGAGTTAAAAAAAATCCATTGTATGCAAATTGGATATTTTCCAGTCATTTTAGAGAAATTAATTCATTGTTTATTTTCATCATCTTTATTATTTCTGAAACACTTGCAGTAAAAAAAAACAATTGATACTTAAGGTATTTCACAATATTTTTGTTGGAAAAACTATAATTTAAATCAGCATAAATTCAATTTAATATGTAAGGTAAACAATAATTATTGAAATGATTAGTGCCCTCGACTAATCATGCCCTACCAACCAGAGCACTTCTTAGTCTGGACAATGCCCTTGGACATCCTCAAAATCTTGCTGAAATAAGAACACAATTGGATGTCAAGGATGTGTACTTTCCTCCAAACACAACATCCATTTTGCAACCGATGGATCAAGAGGTTATCGCAACCTTTAAAGCTTACTACCTTCGCGATACTTTTAACGGAAATGGTAAGAGTTTTGAACACTTCGGACAAAACAATTAAAACCTGTTGGCAGTCATTTGATATTTTGAAAGGCATTAATAACATCGAGTCAGCTTGGAATGAAGCGTCAGCGAATTGTTTAAATGGGGTATGGCGCAAACTTTTACCATCGTTTGTGCACAATTTGGAAGAAGGACATGAGAAAAATGTTATTGAAAACATTAGCAGACTTACACAAACGGTATAGAATTCAACGATGTTACAGTTGAAGATGTAATAAAAATGTTAGAAAGCCATGACGAGCCGCTCTCCAATAAAGAATTAGTCGAAGAATTAGATCGTCAACATTCAAAGGAGAAAGAGAAACAAAGCGAAGAAGAATCTTTAAGGGTCATAAAAACAGCTGAGCTACATACAACGCATTCTTTCAAACATCGAAACATTGACGGATGAACTTTGTGACATAGACCACGACTGGGATGGAAGTGCAAAAGTAAAAGGAAGTGTCATCGCCTCCATTCGGCCATATACTGAAATTCTTAATGAAAAGAAAACGTACAAGATACGTTTTGAAGAATGACAATCTGAAACCAGGAATAATAACTTTTTCTTTAAATTTTGTTTTGATTTTTTAGTGAGAATTCATTTTTTTTAACAAAATTATATATTTTGTTGATATTTTGGTTTTATTGAACATGTACTGTTATAATGATTTTCTCTGTGTTACACACATCGAAAATATACGTATTCCTCCCAATATACGTAGTTGGGTTCATTTTACGCCGATTCGGTATACGCCGGTACTTTTAGGAACGCAACTGCGGCGTAAACCGAGGACTACCTAGGATTCCATAGAACGTGATGATGAAATCATGTTGACATACTTTGCTAAAAATTATCGAAGCGGTATTTATCAGAGCTATAGTTAGGATTCCATCAGTTGCAGCGTTATATATTTCAGTCCAATATAGGATATAACTTGTTGTTATTTATTGATTAATATCCAATAGTGATTGTAAAGCAAATCAAAATAAATTTTCAATCTAGATTCACCATTATATTACTTATATTGATGGGGGGCAGGTTCAATTTACCGAGAGAGGGTGATATCTTTCGCGGAGAATTATATGGCGATTAATCCATTACTTTTTGTGGAACGCAAAATGATACGCAGGGCAGTATTGCAAACAGAGGAATAACGAATTGAGTACATTTATGTGCTAGATTATACATTAGCATTTACATCAGTAATCAGATGAACGATGCGACTTAGGAAATCCCTGTAACCTACTACAAGACAAAAATAAAAGATTCACCATTACGAACCAATTATGTTTGTATTCAAGAAACCTAGCAAAGATATTTCCAGATAAAGTTATAGTTTTGAGTACCGCAATAACATAACGTCGAAAGATGCCAAAAAAGTAAACACAAAAAAATGCGTATAATGGACGTGGTCTATTGTTGAATTCACCCTGCTGCGAGATCTTGAATATCAAGCTTCGCTAATGAGGTTTGTAGCTTAAAACCGAAATCACGTGATCCTAAGCTAATGCTTGATCTTAATTCATTATATTCTGGTAGCACGGTGATTCCAACAAGAGATCATGAGCGCCTATTATAGGCATTTTTTGTGTTCATATTTTCTGCATTACGAGGAGTTTGCTAGTATTCTGGTATACCTGTATTTTAGTACTCTTCTTCTTACGACTTATCACAATAAACGTTTGTCCGTACAAATAATGCAAGTTTCAAAGATTAATCAAATAAATGATATCGAAGGCTTTCACAACCCGAGTATCTATTATGAGGGTGTTGACCGTGTCATGGTTAGTAAAACATACACAGGAATACCCCGTATAGTATTGTTAGTTGGTCCGATGAAAACGCTGTACTACACGAATCCGCACTATACAAGAAAAGCGTATTACATTACATAGAAGAAGCACAGAACGGGAATGTCCCGATAGTGATTCTGTGAAAACCGTACTACTGCGAATCAAGACCGTACCATTACGGGGTATGGTTGTATTTACCTAACCGTACTATAACGAATTATGCACTATTTGAAGGTGCACTATGCGGGGTATTCCTGTACAGTACAAATAAAAATAAAATGCACAAGTTATACAATAAAAAAAACTCGACGTTTTGCCACTAATGTAAGTGACTTCTTCAGGAGCAAAGGGGGTATTTGAGAGGTGCCGGAGGGTCACGGTAACTCGACGTGGAAACCGCGCTAGAGACGTAAACCTTAACTAAAGTTTTTGAGTACGTAGGAAGCTTAGGAAAATGACAGTATGAATCGACATTGATAAATTGATATTTTTTTTATTTTGAAATCAGAAGTTTGCGATCAAAGAATCTTCACTGTGTCTCAAACACCAATATATAATATTGTATATTAATATACATGTTCATTATTTTAACGTAATAAAAACAAATTACTACAAACACAAAAATTGTAATCATTAAAGGCAAAATCTCGTACGAAATCATCCTGAAGGATATTTTTATTTGATAGACGAAACTTGAAAAAAAGAACTTGCTTTAATATTCGGCGACACTGATAGACTATCACGGTATAACTTGATGATGATCTATAAAAAGTCGCATTACATATGTTAGACCAGCCGTACGAGTATGATTATCCCATCAATGCATATAGGTCAAGGCGTTTCTAAATTTATTCCATCAAGAATTCATTTTAACTAAATAAATTTGCATACTTACATTTCTAAAAGAAGTTGTCGTCTTATTATACCTGCCGTTAATTTACATAGTCTTGGTGTTAATTTTATGATGAAATTCTCAATTGCATCGCGCCATATAACGTGACTGGTTTATTGAGTTTTTAAATACCAAATGGAAGTAATATTATCGATGACATGTTACATATAACAAAAAGTCATAAAATTCTATTGTTATATTGTAATTCAACCTGCAATAATGATTGCTTTTTACGTATAAGTTCTTGTTGGAAAACGTACAATTTCTGAAATATTCTCAACCTAAATTTAGAGTCCGTCGCTATTTATTTTATAGAGATTTTATGGTTATCGTAAACCAATGAGTATATTCAATTCTCGGCTAGATACAGTGGCAACTGAATTGTAATTTTACAGTTGTACTACCAGATGTGTGCAAGTGCGCGTGTAAAGTTTTTTTTTATGTTTTGCCATAAACATTTAAAGCAACTTAGCACCTGTTTTATACTGCTTTGAATTGTATTTAGCTGTCTAATATTTTTATAATATAATGCTGCTTGTTTATAGTAGATCTCGGAAGTATATTGTTCTGCTAATAAAAGTTTTCCTTGAATTGCAAGTTTATCACGTTCACGTCAACCTTACTACAATTACGGCAATTGCTTGGCAACTTTTCAAAATCCAATCTCAATAATCTTCAGTGCATTACTTGATCTTAGTCACCATTTTATACAAAGATAAACTCTGTTGTCAAGTTCAAGATCAATATAAAATTTTCTCTGCGAATTCTTATTATCAGAGTCTTATTACTCTACCAGAAATTATATTTTACAGTAAAACTTATATTTAAACTAGTTTGTAACTACATGATACCAAGAAAAATGACATCAGGACAGTACGTTTTAATTTACTATTATCAGTGATAAGTTATCACTAAAAATAGACCTATGCTTACAGTTGCATAGATTAAACACTCAATTATTGCTGGTAATTTAAGAATTTATACTCTTGTGATTTACTTATAAATATCTGGTTTGTTTTTTGTGTTTGCAACTGGGTCTATTGGATTTATCAAATTAGTTATTTATAACTTCAGATTACATTGACTAATATAACATAGGTTAATTAGTTTCTTATTTACAGGTTTCTTCAATTTAAAAATGTTATATGTAATAGTTACGAATAGTTGGAAGTACTGTTATTTTGGCTAAAGTTCTTGCAGTAACGTATGAAACATAAGTTTTGAGAAAAAAATCAAAGGTAAAAATCGATTAGTTGCGAAAATGTTATTATAACATAGACATTGGGAAATTATTATACACTATCGCTCCATACAAGCACTACATTCGCAAAACTGATAAAGGCTCGTGGTCTGGAAGGGCGCGCAATTCTGGTGTAATTCTCCACAGCATTCTCTAGACAACGTTTATATTCACTTCTGCAATCTTTTGGAATATTCTGGCCCGTAACTATGCTTCACTATGGGCTTCCCAACTCTTGCCATAAACTTTCTGACTCAGTAGTGCCAAAACTTTTCAATGATTCTAGCATAATAACATGAAGCCAAAAGAATATTACATCATCATTTGAATGATGAGTATTAATGACAGTTATCAATTTAGGTAGAGATTTGCGAATATAGACGTTTGCATCTACAGCTTCACCTTTAACTCTCCCAACGTATGGTCTTGAAATTCCTGTTTGAGAAATAGCACAGCAGACCATAATCTTGCCGTCAAATTTTGTTTTCGGTTTAAATTTTACGTTGTCAGGACAATTGGACGTGTAAAAACCATCGTTACCCTTTATTTCCGATAATGTAAAACATTTCTCATTGTCTAAATCAATAACTCTGTTGCCAATAGAATGTTGAGGCGTTAATGTTGGCTAGATTCGGGGAATCCTCTCCAGTTGGGTTGCGGTGTATTTGGAGCGCTTCCTTCTTTTTCGGTATTCTAATCCATTTTTAGTCAAAATTCTGCCAAGAGAAATGATTTTAAACTGAATATAATATAATAATAACTGAAAATATAATATTTACTTGCTTAGAAAACTGTAATTAAGTGCAGCACATATGTACATACAGTTGAATTTTTGGATCTTGTCCGTTACGTCATAAGTAATGTCAGGATGAATCAAATCATTGACAAATTGTGGCGGCATCTATGTTCAATCAACAAAACTAACACTTACTCGTAAATCCACTAAAAAGGTTTGTATTGAATATAGTTTTGAAAATACCATAGAAAAATAATATGTTTCCAAGATTAAAGTATCTCACACAAATTATCAGTCTGTATCGTTTTATTAATATTTACGCCGAACTATATTATATACAAAAAATTAAATAAAACAAAACACAATTGACACAATGTAATAGAAACTTATTTTATATATATTACGATATTACCGACTAATTTTGAAGAGTGCCCTCTAGAGACCAATAGATCAACCTGAATGAAGCTGAATATCACGAAACGATATATCTCCACCTTGCTATCTATCTATCTTCATCACACTTCTATATAGCCAATACGAATAGTATCTAGGCGTATGTCTTCTTAACGCAACGACTCATATATCTTATTTACATTTCTTTCTAACGTACATTAAATATCGGCGATTAATGTTTTACGTACATCTTTGCTAAACTACATTGTTAATGACGTAACGGACAAGATCCAAAAATTCAACTATACGTACTGAATGTATTTTTATAGAAGCATTCTACTGTAACTTTAAATATTCTGATTGGTTGAAAAGCGGACGCGAAATTTTATGCAACCTTGAGTTATGTTTTGAATAAAATTATATTGTTTAATATCTTTAACGATATCTTTTGTACATCTAATCATAGCATCACATCAGATTATTCTTTTTCTATTTCACAAGTAGGCTGCTAATATCCTTTGTAGCTTATTAGTGCAATTATATCTGTTCCCGTATATTATTTTAGTCTGGTTAGTGTTATACTCCTATACATTCTTTTAATTGCTTCGTTTAATCGACGCATATTGCCTTTAAATAGGCTTCATATCGTAGATATTTTGCGGTAATAATACCATAACCAAACATCGATTACACGTCGCGTGAACAACTAACAAGCGCAGAAAATGACTGCTGAAAGCGGCTCCTTACGGGAGGAGC
Organism: Popillia japonica; assembly: GCA_004785975.1. Classification (NCBI taxonomy): domain Eukaryota; kingdom Metazoa; phylum Arthropoda; class Insecta; order Coleoptera; family Scarabaeidae; genus Popillia; species Popillia japonica. The sequence continues at coordinate 10,843 of SMLS01055951.1, forward strand.
TCACGGTTTCGCAACGAATGTAAACGAGCACGTTAGCTATTCTTTACGATGGTGATTTCCACTTCAGGCGGACACGGATACGAAATCCTTGTCCTATACCTATATGCCAAAATGTCAAAGAATCAGACGGCTATTGATCTCAGCGCCCATCTAAATCGAATCGTCAATCATTTACAATTCCTCTTACTTTTCTCGTTACGTTTGCAGAAGCTGATCCTTTGTCGATGCAAACTGTTTTCGTATAAATTGAAGATCGACAGGTACGCAGCCGACGCTGGTTCTTTCATTTAGTTCCGCGATAGAACGATCGAGCGCGCGAACCGATGACCCCGAGTCTATTTTTTTACATGTCGGTGACTACGTACTCCGTTGCCAATGAACCTGTTTTATCCGGATTACTTTTGTAGACAATTATAATATCGTGCTCGTATGAGTATGGTTATTGCGTTTTTATTTCTACGTTGAATTATGTTGACATTCGTTGCTGTGACGGTAAGGCAACATCGATTTGATTTGCTGTCAATTCGGATTCGGGAAAATGCGTCAGCCGATATTGTACAGGACAAATATCATTTCATTTTAGGAATCGAAGTAGCAGAGAAATAAATGAGATTTTCCAAGGTTGTTATCGTGTAATTCAAAAATCTATATTAATATCTATCTCTTTTACTAACGCCAATCGCGGTAAACTAATAATAGTATATTATGACACTAGTGCATAATCAAGCTTTTAAAGCACGAGTAACGAGTTTAAAGCCACGACGCGAAGCGGAGTGGCTTTAACGTTACGAGTGCTTTAAAAGCTAATAACGTTACGAGTGCTTTAAAAGCTAATTATGCACTGTGTCATACGATATTTTTTAGTATAAATGCAACAATAATTCTAACTAGAAGAAATCAAATCAATAATTTCAATACATTTTATCGAGTGAGATGTGTCTCTATATTAATGTCATTTGACATTTCACTTAATTACACATCATTGTTGTATTAATAATGTCGTCCAAAGTCCAAATAATAATTCAAATCAATAATTCCAATACCTACATATTATCGAGTGACATGTACCTATATGTCATTTGACATTTCCTGAGATTTCACTGGACTATTAAACGCTTGGGATTGGCTGTTACCAAGCAACCTTTATACGCACACCGTGCGATAAACGCCCGATTATGCATGCTTATGGGTGTGTTTTGATTGGTTTATGATGCATGCATACTAAAAAAAAATACATTCATAAAATAATCCAGAATAGAGCAATGAAGCTCTAGAACCTTTATTGCCTACCTAGGGTTCGTATTTTGACGATAGCGCAATAACAAAGTCTCACAAGATCTATATTTCGATTGGGCCACTATTCGCTATTGGGACATAATTAAGAGCGCAACATTAGTTATGGGAGGTAATGTAAATAGATAACTTACAAAGCAAAAAATGCTGCGGCAAGCCGTTGCAGCTGCAGTTACAATAAAAATCAATGAATCACACCACCACCATAAAGCCACTGCGTTTGAATGAACAATTACCAAGATTGATAGATAACCAAGATAATAATGTTTCATGAATGCTAGTTTTATGTACCGACCTAATAAAATGGTAGCTTCTTTTACGAAAGGACGTAGTGAAACATTGCAAAACCAGGTTGTTACATCCGTTTTGTTGATACTAAAGTAAATGTGTTTGCTTTTTTATAGTTCTTCGTACTATTCTTTATGATTGGTATAAATATATCATCGCCATATAAAAATATGTCTTGTTACTTACGTTATAAACGAAACTTGTGGTACTCCATTCTTAAAACCTCCTTATTATTCCTTTATTTTTGTTAATACCTACACACTGCAAAAAATATCATTACTTAACATATAAAGTTAGTAGTGTTATCCATATATATTATCACGCATTGGGTTCCCCCACATTTTGCTCTTTACACACACAAAACATGTCTTTGCTTAATTAAGCTCTTTTTT
>SMLS01055952.1:0-15575 GCA_004785975.1 Popillia japonica
CATACATACATACATGCATACATACATACATACAGTTTATTTTACATTATTTATAGCTGTTTTAATCACGAATATATTTCAATAATAACATGAGTGATAATTACCCAATACAAATAACTGACTGTTTCGCTAACAATTTCTGCAAATTTATTAGCTTTTAAAACGATAAGTGTCTATTAAATATGTCTGGACCTCTAATCGAATCGTTCTTTTTTTACTTGTTTGTTTCTATCTGCCATACTCGATGTGGCAGCTTTATATCAATTTAGGAACTAAAGTTAGCTGTTGGATGTTAAATTGAAACTCGAAAACGTAAGACAAATCTTTGCAACATGTTCATACAATACCTACGTAGAATGTAATGTCAGCGAATTGTGACTGTGTGTTTTATTTAATTCAAGTCCGATGAGGCATGTCGGACGTGCGGACAGATAAGTACGGCAATGTTAATGACAATGGCATTACAGTTCTAAAAATCCAGACAACAATGCAAGATTAGATTTCTCACGTGTTCGGCATGTAATTTGATAGAAATCTAGTTCATATACCACATTTCATAATTGCGATTCTTAGGAAGATGTTGATACTTACATAGCTACAGTTCTTTAACGAGAAACTTACAATCATTTATGTAAATCTGATACGGATGCCGCGTACAGTGCATAAACTTGCCAATATTATTATAGGTAGGTACATACCTACATAATACATATAATACGTATGTGCATGTAGGCATGTATAATCGTGATTATTTACCTTCTTTATATTGTCATATTGTCGACCATAATTGTTATTTATGTATGTATAAGGAGAAGGGAAAAATGTAGACTGCCAAAATTCAATGAAACATTAATATTTATCGGCTACAGTAATGCAAACACATGTTATGCCGTAATAACGCAGTCTAATACGAACGTAATTGCGTAGTTTTGGATTCACCGTTACAAATTTTGAAGCTTATATGTACGTTCGTGCGTGTGGGAATACAATAGCCGTATAATCATGATGACAACAGTTGGATATTAATATTAAATTTAAAGGTGGGTACCTGTACGGTATCAAATTAGATATTACATACATATTATGTATGTATACATAACTACAGGTATGTAAGTATAGTTGAAATAAGCTTGAAGTATCTAAGTAAGCAGATTATGGTTATTTAAAAAAATCAAACAAATAACACAAATTCTTCGATGAAAAGATTTCCAATAGTCCCTCTCTCTCTCAAATTTAATACCTTTCTGCACAACTTTTTTTCTGCGAAGAAAGTGTTGTGCGCACTTTACTGGCGGTCTGTTAAAACCAAAAAGATACACGAGCCGAATTTCATTAGTTAATACATTGACTGATTCTCGATGCGCGTTGTATATACACATATTACATACATACATACATACATACATATATACAGTGTCGTGTTGGATACAAAACTCTGCCGAGAGCCTTCGATTCATGAAGGAACAGACATACGGGAATGTGAAAAATTGGTTCGAAATTTACAATTATCGATTCATAGTTACCTGACTAAACTACACTCGTATACGTATGTGGTTACAGACATACATACATACCTACGTGTGTATGAACATTCTTGAGGTTTTACGCTTTGTTTTTAAATATAGGTCGGAATTTTGTACCTGCGTAACATGGAGAAGAAAAGTAGGTTGAAAGTGAATTAAGATCATATACATACATATGTTACATATTAATATTAATTTCTTCCCTTCTTTGCATTAACTATTATACAGTAGAAATAAAATACAGAGACCGTCTATTGTATGTTGTACTTACATACATAAATGTTGGAAACGGATATTTTCAAACTCTCGTGTAATGTTTTAATTCGACGCGACATTCGTAGTTTTTCACCACGACAACTGACGACGTATTGTGGGGTCACCACGATTCTCCCAAAATAACCAATCAAAAAATATGTAAGAATGTAAGTACATAATGTATGTAGAGCAACGGAACAGTGTCTAGTAATAATGGATTAGCGAGCAGCATCTTTTGCTGCGCTGCGAATAAAACGAGTTCATTCGTAGAATTCGTCACCACCATCATCGTCATCATTATTATCAGTTGACGTGTAAAATTGAAAATGTTCGTCTCTTCATTATAAATACTACTTAGGTATACATATTATATCTAATAGGCGCGACTGATGTTACAGGCGATGATGACATTGACTTTCTCAAAAGCAAAAGGAGGAAATCACAATCGGCCTCGTACGATGTCAGACATACACTACACATACATACATATGTACATTAGGTACATATTTGCGTATTCTGTCGTACTATTACACACATTCGTACTTTTTCTACATAACGGTTAATGCAGAAATGATGTTACAGAACGCTTGAATAAATAGGTAGGTAGTCATTTGTTTCAGCTAGTAAATACATGTCAGTTTTTTCGCTGGATCTTTGCCGATACGTCATAAGTTTCCGCTATATTTTCGATACAAAGTTTTATTTGTAAATCGTGTAGGTACGTACGAAACTGAAATTCCCTATATTTTATACATATGCAAGTAGGTATGTTATATCATATGATCATACATACGTATTCATTGATTGCAATATGTATATTGCTTTCAATTTGTTTATGCGGCGAGGCGTCCGACGTTGTTAACGCAATTCTCGTTGTGTCTGCGCGTTAATTGTCAAGTTTGCCAATAATAATCTCGCGTCGACCGTTAATCGGGCAATTTAATATTGGGAAGACTCAATCATGGTCGCGATATGATTCATCCATTTTAATTTTCGATTACAACACAAAAAAAGAATGCATTCTAACTAGTGGTCTAGAAGGACAATCATTATGTATTTATTTTCTAGAATCATCGCACAAGTAAAATAAATGCGACAAAATTCTGGTAGGTATGTACCTATCTAATTAGATACTCACATAAAACATTATCAACGGAGTGTAAAGTGTAGTCAGATAGACAGGATGTAATACTTTTAATACATCCGTATAGTGTATACACGCAGAGACGATCCAAAAAAAAAATACAAGTACCGACTAGACCGCCCTTTAGCAGACACCAACGGCGTTTCACTAGCGCTATAAAAATGTTAACCGTGTCGTAATTATGGCGATAAAGATTTTATAGACACCATATGCATATAGAAGACAAAATTACTGCTACGTATGTACCAACGTACATTACTTAAAAAAGGAAGATAATTCTTATTAGTCATAAGAGTGTCCCAGAATTGATAATTAGAGTCATTCTAATTTAAGCGAAGCCTTAACCTAGACCATTAACGTTTTGTCAGTTTATAAAAGAGACCGCAAAGCACACTACTACTACTACCACTACTACATAAAGCAAAGTACGCGTTAGGATTAGACAACTGTGCCAAGATCGATTTAACAAAAAAAAATGAAAGAAATCAACAGCTGGCAAGGTCGTTGACGAACTATGTTTCATTTCCTGCTTCTTTCGTTTACTAGGTAATTTCGCGTCAGGAGAACGGGTCATACAGGTTAACATTTAACACGTTAATGGTATCTGGGAATAGGTTGTACATATGTATTATGTGCATACGTACGCTTGTAAATACGAAAGATCAAAATTTGTCGGAAAATGTTTCGTGAAGATCAATACTTTGGGCAAATTATAATCAGAAATCAGTAATTCAATAAGATAGCAACGGCTTAGTAGGTATGTATGTAAGTACATTTTTATGATAGGTTTGCTTGCGCATTGTGTATAACTCAATCCATATTATTTTATAGTATCTACGTCTAGTTTTATTCCGGCAAAATCTTGCAACTACAATATCCGGCCTTCATTAGATAACATCGTACAAGATGCTACAACGTCGTCTACTTAGTGAAAATAGGTTATTCTGTTTTAGAACTTGCTTTACTTATTTTACTTACTACACTATAATGACAGATCGACAATAAACACTGGCGGTTCGTGAAATGCGATATCTGTATGTAAGTATGTATGTACATACATACATATGCAATACATATATACTACGAAGCCAGATGTATCTCTTTACATGCATATATCTAACTAACTATAGTTTTGTTACCTATAAATCCGTTTATGGGAGAGTTTTATAATGCGTTCACTGCTGGATTTTTGAAGGCTAACGACCCCAAAACTATCCGAATAACTAAACGATGTTTGCAAATTGTCGTTTTAAATATTTACTCATCTGTTTAATAGGTAATCTTTCCTCTTACGAACAACTTTTATTTTTCTTTCATTTATTAATCCGCTATACGCACGCCTAGCACATTAGCAATTAAACCGGGCACGATGTGACCAAACTCAGAGAGCGTAATTTATGGCAGAAACGTCCTCGTCGTATTTCGTAGCGGTTAGCGTCTTCTTTTAATATCCCAGCTCGTAATACATAGTATAATGTCACCATCATCATCTCCTCGTCCATTAAGATTTCGATTGTCTCAAGCTTAACGACCGTCAAGCTTCCTCGCCTTTTTATAGATATTATGTTGTACGTACGTATGTTATTATGTATATTACATATACATACATGTAAGAAGCTCTATTTTCACGTGATCCTACTATATGTACATACGTACATACATGCGTCGTACATTAACTTATAAATAAATACATATGTACATATGTATGTAAGTACGCCTTTCCTTAATATACATTCCTATAAACCGTATACATACTTATACAAAATATGTTACAATAATCGGCCTTAATTTGAATATGCAGATGCAACATAAAAATTAGTTCAGGGACGATATAATCAGCTGATTTTATGTGTGTATGGAAAAGCGATACGAGAATTAATAACGCGCCGGCGAAACGTTACGATTACATACATACATCTTATATGAGTGCACTTAAGATGACTTTAGGGAGACGAGTAGTAATAGAAGAAGAAGAAGAGCTTGTGATAACATACGCTTTCCCGGTGTACGTAATTAAGTCGTATCGAAAGCCGCCGTTATAAACTTTAAGTGGAATCTAAATCTTATAAGAGATTAATGGGAGCACTTTTAAATGAATTTTGTATTCTAAAGCTTGTGCTCGAGCTGTACATAAACGTTTAGTTTTTTTTTTCTTAACTTCTATCTTCGAAAATAATTATTTAAGTTGAAAGTGACACAAGCCAGAATATCAAACTGTATGCCGCAAGGTAGAACATTAAAAAGCTAGTTGGCGTAAAATAAGCAAAGTTGGAAGTGGAGGGTTACGAAGTGTAAATAAACGGATCCGACGATGTTTAATGAAAATAGCTATACGCGTATTATAATAGATACGTTAGGTACATCCGAAGACATTAAAGTGAGCATCTGGTCTCTTCAAAAACAGAAAACAAAAACCTAAGCTCCTTTTTTCCCCCGGCGAGGAAATATGAAACCGTATTTTTTTAAAAATGTAGGTCTCTGTTTTATAAAACCACATACTTACGTACATAAATATGTACATATGTTTGTACATATAATAAAAAAAAAGAAAACAAAGTAAGTATCATCATATCTGCATCTGTAGTGTGTGTGTAGTGTTTATTTTAAACAAGATTTCAAAACCATGAAATTTATCATTAGCTCTTATTTTACTTTATGTACATACATACATATACGATATATGTATAAGTAAATGTCGACTAGATATTATACATAAGTATGTATGTATGTACATATATGTACAAGAGTAAGATCTTCAAAAGCAGAGAAAAACAATAAATCGCGACATTTATCTCAGTTAAACGAACCTTGAAGCTTAATTATTATCAACACAAGCGTATTGATTAATTAAAAAGGCTGCTGTTCCAGTCGGATTTGCGATAATTTTATGCGTGTTAGACGTCAAATTTTTCCGACTTGTTATAACTGTTACACCATCATAAATATCAACTACTACACTACAAAGTACATATCAGTGTATTACGTGTACGCACACTACAAATCTGGATTAAAAAGACAAGATATTTTTTATTGCAAATAGACGATATTTGTAACGGTTACCGTTAAATATTTTCTAGAGAGCATGTTGTAATCTACATAATGTTTACATAATTCCATCAACCCTACAGGATTAGAATTATGTATGCATGTACCTATTGGTACATATGTACATACATAATATGTACCTATGTATGTACATACATGCAGATATCATAGGTATCATATATGAAAAAATGTTCGTTGATTTATTTATTGTACGATAGTTTCCATACCTACAATACATATGTACATAGGTACATATGTACATAAATATTTGGCAAGTAAATGATGATGATGACTTACTTGTGAGCGTGGATATAGTCAGGGTCGTCTTTTATTAATGTATCTGTTAGTTGTGATTTTAGAACCTATAACTATCAAATTATATAGCGCAAGGTCGGTCTTTGTTTTGTTGTTGGAGAAAACATCATTCTTAAAAATTATATTCGTCTATTAATAATAACATTTTTGACTTACGACTTACAACTATACCAAATACATATACATTATAGGTATGTATTAAATAGCAGTATCTATATATTTTGCAGTTGTAAAATTTAAACATACATATGTACGTATGTATGTATGTACATATTTCTGTAAACAAAAGCATTATATCCATTCGTGTATAATAAAAATTAATTAAAGAGAAATAAATTAAAATAATCTATTTTATACTTTCAATAAAACATATTTTCTAAACATTACCAATAAATCAACTTGATTAAATCATAAAACGAAACCCAATCTTCAAACTATAAAACAAAAAATATATTGACAACAAAAAGCTGTTTTGACCTTTATACAGGAACGCTTGTCAAATGAAGCAATTAATGCTTCTGTATTCAAGTATGTATGTATGTAGTATCACTTCAAGACCATTGTACATACATACATACATACATACATACATACACATGTATGTACTACGTACATTATTTATCGAGATAACCTAGTTTCATCGCTCTGTCTTCGCAGAGCTTCTTTTATCCCGTTATCTACCACCTCGACCTAGACAATCGATTACATACATATGTACATACATATTATGTATGTAAGACATTCTAGTGTGTATCTTAATCATACGTATTCTAGCGGTTGTTCTTCTTTACGGTTTCTAAATGATGACGCCAGAACATTAAAAACCAATTTTTGATGATGCCCATCAAAACTGATATTTTGGAATAATCGAGAGTTGCACAATCGTATCCCGTTAAACACAGTCGGACGTGTAGTAATTGAAATTCTAAAGCGACATTTATTCGAGCGATGATAGCACACATTTCTAAACATATAATACATACATACATATGTAGATACATACATAATATGTATGTATGTATAAGCAAACGAACGCGGGTGATGTGTGAAATAAGTCTTTCGCAATAGAATCGTTAAAATGTCGAGAAAATCTCTTCTGCCGATCATAAAAACGGATCAATATGTACCAGATATGTAATTTGAAATAATAAAACTATCGAGTATAATTTGAAAACTTACCATTATGCGTCCCGCCATAAACCCACTTTCTAGATATATCCGCGTCGTCGTCTCCTCGATCTCCCTCCAATAATGTGGAATTGGATCTGCGTTTTTCCGACGAATAGAAGGCACCGCTACCCTGTAGCACCCACAATACCACGATGAAAATCACTAACAACACTATCGCGACCACCGTACTCACTACGATGAAGGTACGTTTTCTGTGTATACTCGGACTCATATTTAAACACAGAACAAACTCGCACGGATATTACAAAAACAAAAATAGGAAAATTCAGGTACGCGAAAACGATTGGTACGAAGTAGTAGGCCTCGATGATAACTGGAAAAAAAAAATAAAAACGTATGCATACTGATATTTTTCTACACATACATACATATGTATTTTGATTTTAACGATATGTTTACGCAATGCAGACCCGTAACAATCAGCTATTATTTATTTTGTTTGAGTTAATTGAACGGACATGTTTTTGTCTTCGGTCTTGTCTATGATGGCGAATTGGCGTTAGCAATTAATCAATTACCGGGCAGCAAAAAAAAAAACATTAATCTTAATAAATATAAAACGACCCATCTACAGATGTATTTATGTATGTATACATACATATATAACATGATTCATACTATATACCTACATACGTCGAAGTTGATTAAACTCTATAAACAAAGGTCTTAGATAATCAAAATTACTCCTACTTTGACTGAGACATCCACGTCGAATTAACATCTTAATTCAATATCGTATTACCTACGTAAAGATCCCAAATTTACTTACATTATGTTCAGCACGATTTTGTAATTGTATTCTGATATAAAAAGCCAGACAATGATATTCTATTTCCTTGGAACTTTTCTCGAAATTCTTGGGACCAACAGTAGGATTCATGTTACACAAAAAGGATCGTTTGAGTGTGGATTGTTGTTGTTGTTGTTGCCGTTGTTTTGATCGATTCTGTCCGAATTCGGGCGGGATTTAGACGATGATGATGATTGCCGACATACCGTTGAAGTAGAAACCACTACAGAAGATGGAACGATAACTGAAACAAAATTGTAAAACGAAAAATGTAATTGTATGTACTTACATAATAGCAAGCAGGTATTGCAAATTAAATATACCTACATACAATTTTATTCAACGTATATACATACATATGTACATACATACGTACAATGTACCTACATACATATTTCACAAAAAGAAAAGCAGAGATACAGAAAACGATCTTTCAGTTAGTACCTATGTATACAACGGCCAAAAATGGCCAGACAGCTTAATAGTATAAAAATGTAGCTTTTTCAAATATTTTAATCGTATACACAAAATGTTAAAATTCTTTCACTCCAACAAACATTAAATTCGCCAATTCGTTGCAAAACTTCAAACCTGCGAATGATAACACACACACGCACACTCGGCGTTACATAACGTTACGTAAAATTAACGCCCGGCTCCTTATAAATATTTAGAACCGAAGTAAAAAACGCCAGCCAGTAGAGATTTTCATTAATACGAGGAGGCTGTTTAGAGTTGTATAATAGTCTCTCTCTATAAACCGTACAAACTTGATTAAAAGTAAATATTTGAAGCGGGACTCGAGATTTAAAATCCTTAAATCCTAGATACTTCAACACATGCCTCAAAGAGCACTACCTTCTTTTTCGCTCATCTGACGTCTGTTTATACTTACATACAAATACATATACATAAGTATATGTACTACATACACATGTATGTACAGGGAGGTATGTATAGTTTTTGCTATAAGTTTAAGCAATTTCAGAAACAATTAACTCGCGGGTGCTCAGTTTTGCGTATTTCAACGGATAAGATGGTACCTACAATAACGCTCCTTTCACACGCTACGGATTCGTCCGTACGGAGGATTTGCCGTACGGAGACATTCCACTAGTGGCGTAAGCATTTGCATTGTACCTTTCACATGATACGGACGAGTCGCCGTGCGATAAAATCACCGTCGAGCTGCCGTCGACTGCCACTGCAACAGACGGCTGCCGTGCCGTTTCCGAGAACACAGTAGCCTACATGGTTTAATGCGTGCCTTCACACGCTACGGATATTCGGTCGTACGGAGCTACTTAGTGAGGTTGTTTTTCCAAAGTAACAGCTAGCATTTCCACGGGTTTAATACAATTTCGCACATTTTTCAGCCGGTCATGTAGTTCGTCAAATGATGCTATTGGCGGAAGTAATTGAAGAATTTTACGTCATCAATTCTCAATTCCTCAAATAATGTTACAGACATCCCCACATCATCTTTCCTTTGGTTAATGGGATGGATCTAATCAATCCAATTTCTCCTTTTTGTCTTACTTCGATGGCGGAGTAACCATAATGCAATAACTTGATTTCGCTCCATAATACAATTTATTCGTCCACCACAATACGATTGAAAATGAGTGCGGCGACCGTCTCGTGTGAAAGGGATAGGAATTATCTCCGTACGGACGATCTGCCGTACGGTAGATCCTCCGTACGGACAAATCCGTAGCGTGTGAAAGGAGCGTAAGACAAACACTTACTTCTGTCTTAGCGATGAAACGGGGATGTCTTTTCTTTCATGTTAGTTCTGTCTGTAGGTATTAATTCTTTATTATGATATTATACAATAACCAATATTGTCATCTTTACTTTAATAACGAGTAAAATTATTTATAGGTACACGCTATGTATTCGTAAATTTATAGGAGGAAATCACAAACATACAAGAAAAAAAAACACGTCCCGGCGTCAAAAGAATACTAACGACCTTTTTTCACTATTCACAACTCGTAAAATAATCCTCAAGGTTAATATTAAAGGATTGAACACGCTTGAAAATGTATTATAAAATTGTCACGATATTAGTTAATGGAGATGGCGCAGGAAGATGATATCGTCGTAGTTTATGACATCCAATTACATATGTACATATTAGTAAATCTATGATTTTGTCATAATTTCGTAGACACTCCCTCCAATGTCAATATACTCTGATCTCTATACTATTAGGTATATACTGTATACCTACGTACATACATATATGAGCGGTACGCAAAAAAGTCTACTAAAACGGCCTTGGACGCCGTTCTTTTTTCGTCAAGACAAACGCTTAAATAATTATTACTACATTACGGATAGAGAACAGATTTAGATTATGTATTAGTAATAGGTACGCATTACAACACGTGCCAGCATGTGCGGCATAAATAATAGTAACTCTTGCCGAGAGTTCGAGATCCCTAAATGCATGTATTACATACATACGTATGTACATACATATGTAGCTATTATACTTACATAGGTACATACATACCTACGTATTGAATTTTTAAATAGATACAAATTCGCAAATTCATTTTTATTCCTTCGTCAATCGATCATGCCTGCTTTCCATTAGAACAATACCGTCTGCTTCTTTGTAAGTCTGTCTGTTTAAGGCGGTTATACATAGTCCTTTGTATTGGAACGCATGAATGAACCCCGAAGAAAAAGCTATCCACATTTAAAATTAATGGAAATCGTCTCGTCACCGTCCTGCCAAGAACAATAGATATGTATGTACATATATACATACGTTTAAAGGCGAACATTATGTACACTATTTTAGGTATAGGTACTACGGTAGTTGCGCAAAACATTAAAGTACGATGTGTTGCAAATTAGAGCTCGAATTAAACGATAATCGCGTAAATGTTGAATATCGGAAGTCGGAACTAATACGGATCTATTGATGCTAGAATAACGATATATGTACCTATGTACTTACATATACATACATACATACAAGAACATACATATGTAGGTATGTACTTAGCCACTTGTATGTATGTATATCGTAGATTGGCAGCATTAGTATTTGGTTGTGCAAAACTGAATTTCGCTTTAAACAAATTAAATAGACCAATCAGGCTATATACCATTTTCTGGTACCTATAAGAAGTGTTTCCCACTCTGTGGCAAAATCATACGTATGTATGTATGTACCTACTATTGGAAATAATAACACAACAAACAAATGATCCAACGATAAACTCTACAATACTATACTATACTATAAGTACTATGTGATAAACAGTTAATAAGATAAAAATCCATTCACCAAAAAATATTAATGCTTAACAATATAGATTTACGTATTAAACTTACTGAACATTTTCCAGTTCATTAATAAATCAACAAGTAAATATGTATGTAGAGATTTCATTCATTATTTTCTAACATGATCATCGTTTTATAATGTCAATATACTTCACTTTCTTGCATAAATTCATTTTAGCAGAGTACAGATTTAGAGATGGAATACATTTTTGCGATTATCCTCGCGTAAACAGAACTAATTTTAAACGGAATGCAACATTATGCCGCGCTAATATCCATGCGATGTTTTTTTTTTAGTAATTTTAATCGTAAATTAAGTTGTACGCGAGATATACCTACTTATTTTAAGAAATCAGTCTTTTGTACTTTTACAAAAAAAATACATAAGTAGTCACAATAATACGAAAATTCTATATATGTATGTATAAGTAAGTTGCATACATATTTTTGAGGCAAATTCGTACAGGTCCATTACCGTATATGATATTATTGACATTAATAACTCTACGAATAAATGAATTTTAAACAATTAAATATTTAACGCGTCCAAATAACAAGCCGTGAGCGTATTTTTATAACGTATCAATATCATATGCATACAGACTTTGCCAAATTAAAACTGTCGAGAAACCGCTAAATCGAGCTTACCTCAAAAACTTTCGACGAAGATCGGATATGCACGTTTCAAAAAATATATTTTTTTGAAATCAAATTGACACACGAAAACGACTTAAAAAAATATACAATAATAAACTGCTTATATCGAATCTAATCAGCGGTGCACAACCTTCGGCTCACTTGACCAGTCTTTTTACGGCAGAGATTAAACGATGGTCAGCAGCCGATACAGTGCCGCCTCAAACACCGCCCAAAACGGAGGATCAAGAGCAACTAATTTCTCGCTAAACTGGCCGCTGCGGATTACCCGACGGCAAACCTACTCTTGGTAAATTCCCCACCCAATCAGTCTTGTATACGTACTATACAGGACTAAGAATTGTTAAAGAAAGAAGAGTTAAAAGATCATCGCTGTGCAGATCTCGTCGCCGGACGGCTATATGGATATCGCTAATCGTAACGTAAATAATAAAAGGATTGTAGCAGACAGCATATCTACAGATAGAAATTTGAAAACCGTGGCAATATTTCTTTTAGCATAAACATTCAATTATTCGGATAGTTAAGCTCGTATACCTATGTATAATATTCTACCTACATACTTACAAATGTCAGTTTTAATTATAGACGAATTTTAAAAAGTAACATGTAGGTATGGGTAAATATCTATTATATACAATGTGCCATTTTAATATCAAAAATTTATCATTTCATTGGAATTTCCGATTCTGCATATTCTAATATGTCTACATATACATACATACATAATTATATTCCTAAATTTATCTTTTCCGAGTTTTTAATCCAGAATTCTGAGAAAGCTTGTTACTCGATTAGGATTGGTTCAATTCGCGAACGCTGGCGAACTTACCCGAACATCAAGCACGAATCCAAACATTGGAAATTTTAATTACAAAAAAAGAATCAAGTAAATATTCATTATGTATTTGTCTATTTTTCTTATGCTTTTAAGATGTCTGTACCATCTAAGTCACAAAATTGCTCTCTAATTTCTTGAAAATAACTATTAGCTCACATGAAACTTAACCTTAATGAGGACGATGCCAACTTCTGTATCAGTAATTTGCAAAAATAAAAACATATATAATAACTCTTTTAAACCTAATAAATTAACTTATACAAATAACATTAATATTCATTTTTAAACAATACAAACATAGGTAATAGGTATGTAAGTACATTCGTAAATGGCGACGCACCTACCGAAAACGCATTACAAAGTTTTCATTTCATCTTTCATCATACAAGGACATACCTAGAAAATAGAAATAAAAACTTCTTACCAGTCATCATTATCAAATCTGCTAGTTTTCCATCCATAACTTAAAATTTCTCTTTGCCACAGAATTAACAATATATCAAAAAAATCCGTTACCTAATTAATTTCTCAAACGCAAATCGACTAAATCAACCGATTATTTACGACAATGCCCGAAACGGGCATTTCCGATTTCGCCGTCTCTGAAACAGATTACAGATACATTTAATTTGTTACTATGGCATGACAAAGTAAAAAAATTAAATTAAATTAATATATCAATACCGCAATTAATTATCGCTTTAATTACAATTAATTTCTCCGTTAATTTTTCCTTAATTACCAATACGTAACGATAAAATCCCCTATTTTCGGTTGCCGTTCCTATAGTTGGCACGCGTCAGGTTGTTTTGACTTTTGTTTTACACGTTTTTTATGACATTTATTTTACAATGCGCTAACGGAGAACATTTCACATCCATCGCACAAAAATCGGACCAAATGTTATGATAACGACAATATCCATCTCATCGAAATGGTAATCTTACAGCTGGAAGAGCAGGTATTTAATAGTGACAACCGTTGATTTTGAGGTTATGCCAGTACTCAGTTCGTTTCACCCGTTACACATTTTACTTTTTCCTTTTATATCTCTCTGTTCTGTTCCGAATATAGCCGCCGCTCATACAAGCCATTTTTACCGGAGAAGTGGACGCCGTTAGAAAATTACTAGAATCCAAACAAGACGTTAACTATCAAGGTAACTTTCCAGATAACACGGGCCAATCGTAACGTATGAAAGGAAAAATGTGTACTTTGTAGATTTCGAGAAACGTAGCGCCTTACACGCAGCTGCCTTTAGGGGTGACCCAATTATTACTAAATTATTAATCGATCATGGAGCTAGAGTTAACACAAAAGATTGCAAATGGGTCACACCATTACACAGAGCTTGTTACTCGGGCTCGGAAGTATGTCTATTTACTTGAATTGGTTATTGAATAATTTGTTTTTTCTTTTTTGAAGGAAACTGTTACGATATTGTTAAATAATTCTGCCGATACTTGTGCTAGGGACCGATTATGGCAAACTCCGTTACATATAGCCGCAGCGTGTAATTCATTGGAGTGCGTATCGTATCTGTTAGATAGGATCCAAAATCCAAACGTGACAGACAGATCTGGACGGACAGCTTTGCACCATGCCGTTTTGAATGGTCATAATGATATTGTAGAGCTGTTAATTTCAAGAGGTTGCATCGTGAATGCTTGCGATAAAAAGGACTGCCGGTAGGTATCAGTTTACCAAGTTACAGTAGGTTAGAAATGTTGTTATTATTGTTATAGACCGATGCATTGGGCTGCATATAAAGGACACATTGAGACAGTCGAGATATTATTGCAACATGGAGCTGATATTAATGCTAAAGATCGAAATCAGTACACCCCTCTGCATGTTGCGGCAGCTAGTGGTAAGTTAACTATTTCTCAAAACTCAGTCAATTCTTTTCAAACCATTCCGTCGCGTTGTTTGTTTTTTTCGTGAATTGTATTCTATTTGTTAATTTTTTTTTCAAATGATACAGGCGCCGTTTCCGTAATCGACGTATTGGTGGAGAACGGTGCCGATGTAGAAGCTCAGAACGCGTACGGTAACACTCCGTTACACGTAGCTTGCCTGAACGGTCACGGCAACCTAGCCGCTGAACTAGTGCGTTATCGTTGCGATAAAGAGGCGAGGAATTATAAGGGACAAACGCCGTTACATCTGGCGGCCGCCAGCACTCACGGCGTACATTGTCTCAATCTGTTGGTCAGCCAGAACGTCGATATTAACAAGCAGAGTTTAGACGGTAGAACGCCGCTTCATATGACCGCCATTCACGGCAGATTTACCCGCAGCAAAACGTTGATAGATAAGGGAGCTACTGTCGACTGCGCGGATCGAAATGGGTGCACCGCTTTGCATATCGCCGCCCATTACGGTCACGAATTGTTATCGAACACGCTGTTGTCGTACGGAGCTCAGCCGGCGAGGAAAGGGTGAGCTTTTTCAAGAATAAATCCTACTCGAAGGTAATATGATAATCTGCTTTTTGCTCCTCCCCCC
>SMLS01055953.1:0-25831 GCA_004785975.1 Popillia japonica
TGCTTATAGTGTTAGTGTCAGTGACAGTTCGCTTTTCAGGATTCAAGTTCTGTGGCTTATTTTCCACTGACTTTGTTTTTGTTTTTTTTTTCACCAATGCTTGGCGAAAGTATACAAAAGAAGCTTCCCTATCGGTACCCAGTCATAAGCAAGATTATCTGAATTTTACACAGTTGCAAGAGACCTTCTTTAGCGGCAATTTTGATAATTCAGTTTTCAGGATTAAAGTTTTCTCGATTCTTCTCAGATATGTTTGGCGAAAAAATACAAAAGAAACTTTCGTGTCAGTAACCACATAACTTCTTTAGAGGAAATTTTGGAAATTCAATTTTCAGGTTTAAAGGTGTATGGTTTATTTTCTAGACTGAGAGGACGTTCAGCAACTTTTTTTTCATTTCTTCTCGCCCCTATTTGGCGCAAGAATACATTAGAAGCTGTCCTATTAGTAGTTAGTTATAAGCTGGATTATCCAAATTTTGTCCAGTTGAGAGAGAGTTTCTTTAGAGGCAGTTTTGGAAATTCACTTTGTAGGATTCATGTTCTATGTTTTATTTTCTAGACTGAAAGTATGTTCAACTATCTTTTTCTCGTTTCATCGCAGCTTTGTTGACGAAGAAATACAATAGAAGATATCCTGTCAGTAGCCAGATATAAGTTGGATTATCTGAATTTTATCTAGTTGCAAGAGAACTTCTTGGGAGGCAATTTTGGAAATTCAGTTTTCAGGATTAAAGTTTTCTTGATTCTTTTCATATATGTTTGGCGAAAGAATACAAAAGAAACTTTCCTGTCAGTAACCAGATAATTTATTTAGAGGAAATTTTGGAAATTCAGTTTTCAGGTTTAAAGGTCTATGGTTTATTTTCTAGATTGACAAGACGTTCAGCAACTTTTTTCTCGTTTATTCTCGCCCCTAATTGGCGCAAGAATACATTAGGAGCTGTCCTATTAGTACTTACTTATCAGCTGGATTATCCGAATTTTGTCCAGTTGAGAGAGAATTTCTTTAGAGGCACTTTTGGAAATTAACTTTTTAGGATTCATGTTCTATGTTTTATTTCCTAGACTGACAGTATGTTCAACTACCTTTTTCTCGTTTCATCGCAACTTAGTTTGACGAAAGAATACAATAGAAGTTGTCCTGTCAGTATCCAGATATAAGTTGGATTATCTGAATTTTATCTAGTTGCAAGAGAACTTCTTTGGAGGCAATTTTGGAAATTCACTTTTCAGGATTAAAGTTCTATGGTTTACTTTCCAGACTTACAGTACGTTTTCTCACTTCAGTTTGGCGAAACATTACAAAAGAAGAATTCTTGTCACTAGCCAAATGGATTATCTAAATTTTGCCCAGTTGGGGCAACTCACTTTTCAGAATTCAGATTGCATGCTTTATTTTCTCATTTTTTTTTCCAACCTCTCTTTGGAGAAAGATAGAGAAGACATGTGGAAGTTGGTGTTGTTGTCAGCCATGCTATTTTGTCTGCTTCTTTTAGCTGGTTTCGTTCTGTTTAGAATCAATCATATTTTATTTAACCTTAAAATTTTATTTCTCAATAAATCCCATCGAATTAAATCCTAGCCAAAGGATATTACAAATTACGAAATCGTAGTAATAAATGCCAAAATAACATTGTAATTACATGACATCTACTTAAAGCATGACCATAATTATATTACTCTTACCTGTGGTAATCTTTAAAAAATTAACAGAAGTATATCCACTTGACATTTCACCAAATTGCAATCTAGTGCGATTTATCACTTTGAATCCTACCCGATCGCCTAAAACCATTCCTCTAAATTTTTTTTAATAATTCATAATTATGTACCGGCAAGAGATTAACACGAGTGGGTACCATAAACGCTATGAAACTAAACGGCGATGAACAATACGGAGAATGAAAGAAAAAAATCATTAATTAAATGTGTAACCTTGTCCCTTTTTCCGTGATATTCACGCAATAACAAACGCAATTTGAATAAATTCATTGTTCGGCTAGTGCAATAACTAAAAACTTGAAAGACTATTAAATGAGAAAATAACAAGCAGGTGTGATATTTCTTAACAAGCACACCTTAGTATTTCTTTTTCTTAAATGTCTTAGATTATAAGTTGCGAAATTTAAAGCGGTACCTACACTAGTAAAATTTTAAGTTTAATTGCGATATTGACCGTCATACAACCATCTAGATCAATGAATCTAATTAATTGGTTAATTAATTAATATATCCTAATAACAAATTAGTGAATATTACCAATAAAATTTTTTAAATCAAACTTAAAATTCTAATATATTCCGCTCAGCAAAGTGTTATTTTTATCACCTATTAAATTACAACGCTAAAAAAATGTAAACAATCAATCGAGAAACCCGTTTTCTACTGCTGCTTTGTTTATAACAACATTAATATTTATGCGCGTTAATAAAAAAGAAAAAAAAAACAATCAAGGTTAATTTTAAAGATATCTTTATTAATTTTACATATTTCTCAATTCCAATCGATCACACGAGGAAGCTCCGACTCATTCTTCTAGTAGCACATATTTAAACAAAACACGACACATTAATTAATCAAATTATCTGTATGTTCAACGACTAAATAAATATCTAAAAATATCTTTACACCTACGTAATTTTTTCTTGAGCTTTGACACAACATAACCTTCTATTTAAAAAATTGTGAGCCCACAATCTACATCTGACATCATTAAACGACGATACAACGTTAGGTCCAGCATAATTTATGCAACAATTTTCCCAAATCTATTAACAGGTACAATGTCGATAACGTGATAAATTCAGAGAACTACGACACATTCTGCCATGAATAGAATTAATAAAGAGAAAAATGATTGTATAATTGCTTAAGCTTTACCTGTTTACGGAAGCTTGCGGATGATATTCTTGAACTGCGGGGGATTAATTTCGGTAAAATTTATGATACGTATGGCTTTGATACGTCCAGTCGAATTCGGGTCAAATTGGAATAAATAAAAATGTATATACTTAATTGATATCGGTTAGAATTCAAGGAGGTTTTCTTTATTGTTTTTGTGCGTATTATCGATATTTTCCGATAATATATTTGACGGATTTAGGTTAGCGGTTTCTGCGTTGTAAATTAAATGACTTAATAAGGTTTTGCTCGTAAAACCTAGTAGTATGGTGTTCTGCATTGATGATTTTATCGTCGGCATTGAATGTAAGATTTTTATGGGGTTTTAATTAGCATATTTGCTTCGGAGAAAATAAAGCTGCTTAGTTTAATAATTGTTAATTTTTTGAAAATAAAAGTGTATAAAATTTTATATTAATTCCCCAAAATTGGAGCTACTCCGTTAGCTTTCCTTTCACAAGTTAATATGATGGGTGGGGAGGTGGAGATCTTGAATTTCTTGATGGTCATCTTGATTGATTGATTGATTAGATTAGGGTACGGATCAGGTTTGCAGTCTTAGGTATCGCCAGATCCGGTTCCGGTCCAGTGAATTGAGTTGCAGAGCCTCTTCTTGCGAGATTATTTGCGACTTCATTCCTGGTATGCCCTTATGCCCCGGCACCCACACCACAGTGACTTTGTTGTGTTTTTCCAGAGTTTTTAGGTTTTCCAGGCACCACCAAGCTAGCTTTGAGGTTATCTGATAGGCTGCTAGAGTTTTTAGGGCCGCCTGACTGTCCGATAGGATATGTATCAGCTGACCCTTTGGTTGTTTTTACAATGCCCTGCGAGCACATATCTCTATTGCTAATTCTGGGTTCGGATTCCAGGTTTCTGCTTTTGACTCCACTCCTCCCAATCTAGGACAACCTTGAATGGTTTATCAAAGGAGAGTTTGGTAATCATTGTATCACAGCCTATTTCAAAAATAGGGTTTGTTATCTCAGTGCACCGCATATCAGTCTATGTGCCCCTATTCTTGCCTCGCCCCTTATGTAAATGTCCAAGAGGGGCAGGTTTAGCATGGTCTCCATAGCAGCTGTTGGCGTGCCTTTTGCAGCATCGATGCACAGGCAAGCTAACCTCTGAACTCTTTGCGAGTTTTGCAATCGCTTGCTTCTGTGTAACTTTAGTCCACCAAATCAGGCAACCGTAGGTTAGTATAGGTCTTACCACTGCAGTATACAACCAGTGCATCATGCGTGGTTTTAATCCCCATGTTTTCCCAATTGTCCTTCGAGTGGTCATTAGTGCTCGTTTGCACTTGTCCATCATCTGTTAAAGATGTTGATTCCATGTTAACTTTAGTCAAGGACCAATCCTGGTCATCTTGGTTTCAACTAAATATCATCCTTGACTGATGAGTCTATATCTAAAAAAATACAAAAATTATCAACTTTAGAGAAGAAGATAGGATTTTGACAATTTCACTATAGTTGTAAATTTCTTAGAGGTTTCAAAATATTCTATCTAAGCAGTTACAATTTATGGAAGCTGTGTGTATGACGTTAGAACTACATATGTATACATGTAACATTGTCTTTAGCATTTTTTAACAGCTGCAAGATCTTTGCATTGTGTCATATCAACAATGAGATAAACTGACGGTAGTGATAGTTTTGTAACTTTATGAAACTAAATAATTTGTGCGAATCTGCAAGATGTCTCTGTTTTTTGTACGATTTCTTGCTAATTAATATGAGTAAAATTATTACAGGTCTTTATTACCTAAATCCGTTCTTCTTTATTAAGAAAATTCTCTACTTCTTCTTGCAGCCTCAGAAAAATAAGTTGTTACCTTCTAGGAGTTTGTTCATACATATATTGCTGCAGTACTGCTCCAATAATTTCTGATTAAAGCTCACTTAAGCTTGAATCTCTCTTAACCTGCAGTTTTTCAACTGGGTTAGTAAAAAAAATATGTTTTCACGCGTCAAACGTTGGTTAGTTCGTTCTCTGTAAGAATGTGCGTGGACTTTCTTGCTTTCTTTGGTTTTTCTTCGTGTCATTGATATTTTCTGGCCTGGGAAAGCAACAGATGGATACAGATATGAACGCCAAACACCATTTCTATAAGACTGAAGAAGCAACATAAGTTTTGAAACAGAACACTACTTGTATGCTTTTATTGTGTATCCCATTTAGCTCTTCTTTCTTCTTCTTTCTCTGACTAACTTGGGTTTGAATAGTGCCATGACTAGAATGTGTATGCACTATAATAGCATACATAATAATGAAAATGTAGACATAAATAGTATGACACCTGTTCATTTTCGTACAGTTTCGTATTCAATTTGGTGGGGTTTAGGCTTTTGAGTTTTCTAGTTGTATTGCTTTGGTTTTCGAAACGTCTGTGTTGGGATATGGACTGCCATGCGTTGGTAATACAAATATAATTGTATCTATAGTTAAATGTTATTATTACTATTACTTTTACTGATTTTCGTAATAAATTTGCTTTTTGTATTGGGCATATGCACAGAATTTTTTTTTCTGTTTAGTTTAGTTTAAGTATCTGTGCCAAGGGCTTTTGCCTGTTTACAGATCTGTAATAAATAAATAAATAAATAAATAAAGGGTGTGTTTAAAAGCTTCTTCACCTCCTAGCGTTGTTAATGCAGAAGAATTCCTAGAAATACATGGTCATTTCCCAATATCTTTTTTTCTCTCTCTTATACATTCTTTCTCTTTTACATTGATATATTGTTGCAGTATTGCTTCAATCACTTCCTATGGTATTTCATTTAAGCTTTCTTCACCTTTAGTTTTGCAAACAGTTTAATGGAAAAAGTATGCCTTTACATTTCAAAACGGAGCCCTAGATGCCTGCATCCACTTCATCTACCAGTTTTTTTTTTTCTAGTTGAATAGTATTTTGCTTTCTATGTGGTTGTCTTAAGCAAAGCTCTGCTTCCTATTTATTTTTCGTGGTACTGCCTTCTTCTGGTTTGGTTGAAACCAGGACAAAACCAACGAAAACCAGGTCAAAACCCTGCCAACTATAAGTCATTGGGAGGTCGAGTAACTGAGTTGAAGCCGGCACTGTTTACCTACTTTGGATGTCAAAATTAAGTTACATTGTTGGAGAAGAATGGGCCTCTTTTTTCTTCCTCTCCACTTACATTGTGCCACTCATAGCTAACGCTGAGGGCATCTTCCCGATTATGCTAAACCAGATTTTATTGAGCTATCCAGTCAATTAATAGTTCTGCTCTTCTATCCTATTTCTTGTATATTGTTAGTTTCTTGCTAAAGTTCTGGTGCTTTCAATAAACGTCACCAATATGGTAAAAGCATAACTAAAATAATGTTAAACAATTAATATTTTACAATATGTTGGTGGGATTAATAGGCATTTTACCTGGAGGTTCTTAGTAAAATATGTATAAACTTGCATTGATTGAATCGTAAATATCTAAGTAATTGGTAGATTAATTTACCGTTACTTTTTTACGTCTAGTACGTGATAGAATTGTTTAAACGACCTGCAAAGTGCATTTATTGAAGACTGCAATTAAATTACACCTACATACGTTTTTTCATTGTAACAAATTAAAATTAGATTTATCGTTATTATTAGTATTTCTATAAACGTAAACAAAGTGGAAGCTTCGCGGAACCGTCCTGAATTAGTACAATCATTATTAAACCGTTCAACCTTCCCTTATTACTTGACTAACCCTCCTAGCACATCCCAGTAGAAAATTCATCCTTTCCAATAAAGGCATAGTTAATGCGACAGTTGACTAGTAAGTAATTAAACAAACTAATTACACGACTTAATGAATTCGTAATATTTCAATCAGAGTTTTAACGTCGCGTCTAACCCTGTTTGTTGACGTCGACGGGAGTGGGTACACGTACGTACGTGAAACAATGTCCTGGGATGAGGCGAATTGTCTCCCGAATAAATTGCCGGAGTCAAAGGCGTTTCGTCTGCGACTACGACGACATATCAGCGAACGGCACCGTCGCGTACTATACGCGTAGAGATGGCGGTTGGTACCCGTCGTTAATCCCGGAAGGTAACAAGAAATAAATTACGACGGGAATAACGCCGCTACTGCGGTCCTCCAGCATTGAAAACCGACGGGTTAATAATCCGGGCAATATTTTCATTAAAATTTCATTAAAGTGAGGCAAGCTGACAGACTAGATAGCGTGCGTGTGCATGTTTTCGCCCCGAGACATATATCAGAGGGGTGGTTATAAGGATAAGATTAAATTTCTATTGTTTTCATAACTTAGTTTTATTAGTTTTAATTAAGTCGGAATTGGGTGCAAATTTTTGCAGCGCGAGAATGCTAAAGAACGTTCAAAATCGTTATTGAATCTTGCACCCTTGAACCTGACCTCAGTGCAGCGAGCGCAACAACTAGCGCTTAGATACGGCGGACTTAAAGAACTCCACGGAATGAGCTGGTTTTGTTTCACGGTAACACGCGGTTGAGTCTTGTTACTTTCTCTTCTGTGTATATGCATGCATACGTATACACACCGGCTCGGTTCGGTCAAAGGCGTGTGTCGTACTTTAAACCAAAGATAAACGCAAACTAGTTTCTTACGACGTATTCAGGATTGTATATTTAGAAAACGAGCGTATACATACACTGGTAGGTATTATGTTGTATGGTATACGTTATTGGGTTGTGTCGTGTCCTCAACCGTGACCTCCGCAAAAATGCTGTTCGCAACACCTGCTGCACACCATCCGGTGTGTTATTTCGTAGGTTGGTGCAGCGTTTACGTATGTCGCGTCTTCAATAACTTTCCTCGTTATAGTAGGCTATTTTTTAAGAATTAAATAACAATAATGGGAGTTAATTTTATATTTATCGAACGAATAACGTTATTCAAGTGATATTGTAGAGTAGCCATTCTAGAGACAGATAAAGCAAGCAATTCAATTTCTCATAAGCGATAAAATCGATACCTATCTATAATATCTTATGCGTGTATATATCACTCTGTATACAATACCACACTCAATCTCTATAAAACACTCTGTATACCAACTTTTATGTACCACCCTGTATATGTTTATTGCTGAACGTTAATGACTTCTTAATTCAACGACGTCACTGATATCCTTGTACTAAGTGCTTTGTTTACATTAACCTGTGCACATCGCTTAGTTCGAGTTGAGTGCTTGTTGCGGACGGACGTAGTGTCGAATTGCTGTCCGTTGAAATTAAAATATTCGCGTTTCTTCTAACTACAATATTCCCCGCATATTCGTGCGACAATGAATTAATTAATTAACGCCAGTTAATCGACGTTTTATCGGGAATAAATAAAATGTTGTTTTTCTCCCTAAACATTCCGATTTCAATTATTTTGTTCGAAATGTGTTGTCGTCGTGACAACACGTACACATATGTTGCTGCCTCTTGGGGGGTATCAATTCTAATTTCTTCTAACAGCAAAGCTCAATTGTCCGGTCGAATTCAATATGAATACATCTCGTTTAATTAGTTTTCACTTACTATTGGGCAGGCGAGGTATACGATAACGCGAGTACTATCCCTAGAGCTCGTATGCTCGTCAGGTACTCGCTTCTCATTTGACATTCGGATTCGTTCCGAATGGGTGCTCTAATGGCAAGGTTCCGCTGACACCAAAATACCTCTGTATGGGGTCTATCACATGGTTGGGAGTGTTTGGCACCCATACGAGTATCGAAGTGGTAGTCTCAAGCTATCGTATACCTCGTTTAGTCTAACTAGTTCATATTTATTGCTAAAAATGTATTCATATTGGATAATTGTGTCGTGTATTCTACTGATTCGTTTCACTACATTAAGTCGTTACTGTCTCTGGTTTGATTACCAAAATTTTCTCCAAGTTTATAACGATGGAATTGGAAAGTTTTGATGAGGTTCTTGGTCGGTGTCCGATTAATATTTTTGAGGGACGTTGAATCCAAGTTTAATGCGGTTTGTAAGGTTATATTATTAGTAGTTTTTCGTCCCAAGTTTTCCGATTTCCGTTATTTCTTTTGAATTGTATTATTGTCATGATAGCACCTACGCATAAATTGTTGTCTGTTGGAGGGTTATGACTTCAAGTTTGTTGTAACTACTGAATCTAATTTTTCTGGTCGGATTCAACACGAATACATTCTATTTTGTTAATTTACAATTACTATTGGACAGACGAGCTATATGGTAGTGCGAGTACTATCCCTAGAGCTCGTATGCTCATCAGGTATTACTCGCTTCTCCTTTGACATTCGGATTCGTTCTGAATGGGTGCTCTAATGGCATAGTTCCACTGACACCAAAATACCTCTGTATGGGGTCCATCACATGGTTGGGAGTGCTTGGCGCCCATACGAGTATCAAAGTAGTAGTCTCAAACTATCGTATACCTCGTTTGGTCTAATTATTTCATATTTATTCCTAAAAATGTATTCATGTTGGATAATTGTGTCGTTTGTTCTTCTGATTCGTTTCTCTAAATATGCTTTTTGTTTTTTTGTGTGTGCTGTTTTCGGAATTGTGTAACTGGTTCAAATTTTATTGTCATGTTATTTTTGGTAATAATATTACTTGTTCAATGCATTTTATTATAGCCAACCATGAAAAAAATAAATAAAAATAATAAAAGAAATATGATGTAGCTCCATTTACATTATATATCATCAAAGTAAATGATGGGATTTAATTAAAATCGTCATTAAGGTAAAGAAACCGCGCAGCACGAAATAAGTCGGGGAAGCTGCAATCAGTTTCAGAGGCTGGTATAGCGTCCTCAGAACCGTACCTGTCTATCTAATAACAAGTAAAACTTCAGCTTAAAGTGTACGGAACGGGAGATTGAATATATTTCTCTGAAAGCCATTCATTTATTCCGACCGTCCAATAATTAATTTAATTTTCCGTTTCGTTTTATTAGATTGTGTAGACATCAAAGTCTTCTGGTGAGGGTGCTGGAAATTTGACGAAGAACTCGATATATTTATTTGATTGCTTGCTTTTTTTTCGATTAAAATACTCCTGTATCAGCTATAAAACTAGCAATACTTATTCTACATATACTACAAAGTTAACAATAAATGAAATCAAATTCCTTAAGGAATGAAATTTTACTGTATCTGGTCTGCAAAAAATCCACTAGAAATCGTTCAAGAACGTCTTCATAACAAGAAAATGCTGTGTACAAGTTGAAGCAAGGGTTGATACTCCAATTCTTTAAGTAATTAGATGTTGTTTATTTTTTATTAACTTAATTTGTTAAAAAAATAGAATTAAAAACTACGTCTTTAGTATCCATACCGAATCATCAAACAAAGTCAAAGTCAAGGCTGAGCAGCTGCAATTCACAAAAATACAAGCTCATTTTCAATCGTGGAATTATACTAACGTTACCGTAAACGGTACGTGGGAGTTAATAACCATAAATCTCCGCAGTTGAACCGCGCATTAAATTAACCTATCTTATTCAAGGATTTCGCCGGTTTTATTGGCCGTCGCGCACATAAATTTGTCATAAACATAATTGTCTACTGATGACGATTGCTACAGCGATGTTTTCGTAATTCAGATTAATTTATGTTTGTTTACCGCGAACGGATACCACCATTGCTTTTATATTAAAAAAATAGTGGAAGATACATAAATTTAATTTTGTTTTGAGTAAAGTAGAATGCAGGTTTGAAACTGGTTTTCGAAAAGGGTTGTTGTTTCCATTAATATTTAAACCAGTTCGTGCAGGTAGTTGCATCTTAGTTTATGTTAATGCGAAAGTATATTTTTGAAACCTAAGATGTCTAATTAGTACGTAAGGAACTGCTTTGAGACTATTACTGAGTTTATGCTTTCCCTAAATGCGTATTGAATACGCATTACGACTATAATTCGGTTCTAAGTCCTGTATCATAAACACCTCTCGATGCGCATTATAGCACGAAATGCGAATTGACGAAATCCTGGTTTCAAGGGTGGTTTAAGAATAGCGGTTTGGTTGTATAAACGTTTAATTCGAATTGAAAGTGTATTAAAGCAGGTTACCAACACAGTGTAAACGAACGACATATCACATGTGAAAAATAGGTTATGTTGTATTGGCATATTACATATCTGACAACTGTATGCGCACAGTGCAATATGTGTACGAAATACAACAACATTACAATGATTATGGTTACATCATAGAATTTGTGTTACAAACTGGAACGATTGGCAATAACCCTTGTAAACCCCGGCAAATTCGAAATATTTGGATGCGTATCATTTATATTCCGCATTACGAGAAAAGCATAAACAGATTAAGTTTTCGATCCGTACTTATTAATTCGCATTTTCTAATGCGCACTCAGAAAGCATAAACGTAGTATATAAGTTGAAAACTTTTATTTTGTGTCTCTCTCCAGAATGTAAGCCGATATTGTTTAATAACGCTGTGCATCCGGAGTTCTCACTACACGAACGGAAATTCTAGCACGATGACATTGTCTAACAGTTCCGGAAATTGGAAATGTGAACTCTGAAACGGATCCAGTACGAAGCAATTATATCCTGCTCTTATTCATAACTATGTGTGTATATAACAGCATCCTAGAAGTGTTTATTGCTACACTCTAGGTAACTTCGTACACGATCATATAATAATAATAATGATAGTAATAATAATAATAGTAATAATAATAGATAAGAGTGAGGGCATATTGCTACAAAACTTTCCAGACGGTTATAATCCTCGTGAGCGGGATCGTCCTTAATCTGCATGCGTGGCATTTTTAATAATCATGCAACGGAACCGGCTTTTATATCCGCAAAGTAGATACGGCGTATCATCTCATAAGTGCGCAGGAATTTATGAACGCAATAAAAGTTCCGGTTCTTCCATTTAAAGTAATAACCATCCTACTTCCCGGCGACTACGGCCGTAACTTCCGCTAACAATTGGAGCACTCCATTATTTTTATTGATACATGTCCGGGATTACGAGTTCTACCTGTTGTAATATAAAGCTTGGCACGTTTCACCAACACACTTACATAGATATATCTATACATATACATATATAGCGTCATTTCCGAGGGTGGTTTTTTCCCTTATTTCTCTTGATAAAAACGCGAAAATTAAAAGTTAGATTTACATATTTCTGTAGTCTTCGCAATATGTCAAAATAGCTTTATACTGTAGATATCCTGTCCAGCGCTTGAAATGATATCATTTATGATCTATACTTGACGTGAATCATCATCCTATGTTTCCTTACCTGCAACGCACGGTAGAATAATATCAAAAAAAGAGAAACAAAATGAAAGACTTATGCGTCATTCGCGCTGTTTTTTTTTCCTTTTTAAACGACAATCGTAATAAATGTCATGGGTGAAATAAAAAGCGAAAAATCATTTCACCGTCTACTCTAGTTGAGCGGACGGAGCCGTACAAGTCCGAATGCAATCGCTGTGATGGATGTGTAAAGTCCGGGAACGGTTGGATGTGCGCGTGTGAATGCGATTCGGTTTAATGTTTTAATTGCTAGTTCAATACTTTGAATTCAATTTGAAGTTATTTACGTACGGCATTTCGTGTTGCAATCGGACAAATTGCAGCGACAATTACGACTTTTTCTCTCATGGTTGCTTAAGTAATTGCGCTATTTTAATTACAGATTGGATAGATAGGATTCGAAAGGGAAAAGAAAAAGGAATTATATGCATTTAATTTATAGCGACGCGAAAGAGTAAACGTTAATATATTTATCTCCTATTAAAGGCTTTACAAGAAACTGTGTCTGTAGGGTTGTTCGACATGGATCTTGATAGGTCTCAACTATGTTATAGAGGAACTTTCTCTAAGTATACCCAGATATGAGCTTTTATCCTAACTTCTAAAATAAATCATATACCCTTAAAGTTGGTCTCCATGTAAGCAAGCGTGCGTAGCGCTGTGGACTGGATCATCGATTCCTAACAGGGTGATTTTTTTGTCCATCTTATTGTGCACAAAATTAACAATTATATTTAATGCAAATTTTTCGTAAATTATATTTTTCGCTTGGTTTGCGTCAAAATTACTAGTAGAGGAAAAAAAGCCTTTTTTGAATGTTAACAAAATGTTCTTTTCCATGCTACTTATGAGACGGTGCGCCTGCAAAGCTATCGTTTGTAAAATGGGTCTGGTGCTTGTCGACTTTTTCGTATTCTGGCGTAGCGAGCGAAGAAATTAATTATTTTCATTCTGTTATGAGTTATGCTATTTTGATTTGAGGTCACTCCAGTCACATGGCAAAAATCTTCAAAAATCAACGTAGATGTATTAGGTTAATTGCTAACATCGGATACAGAACAGATTGCAGGGATGCATACAGATCTTTGAGAATACTGACAACACCTTGTGTCTATATACTTGAGTGTCTTACTTATATTAGAAATAATTGTGATAATTTTAATGTAAATAGAGACTACCATAGTTACTCAACTAGAATTAACAATGACTTTAGAATAAATTATCTCAGATTATGAAATAGTAGGGACAGTGTGAACTATTATGCTCCTATGTGTTATAATGTTTTACCAGAGCGCGTAAGGGATTTGCCCCCAATATCCTTCAAGAGGGTTATGAAGACGTATCTAATTTCAAAATGCTTTTATTCTGTTCAAGAATTTTTGAACAATAGCTTTAGTGATTTGGTTGATTGTTGATAATATTGCATATTGTCTGATGCATTCATGTGAGAGACTTGCTACAATTACTTTTCAAACTTAAGTATTAGATGAATTTCTCCAATAATTTTGAGGACATTATAATTTAGTTTATTACTTTATACTGTACTTGTACTTCTTTTTTGTACTTCTTTGGACTTGTGCACCTAATAAAGGTTATTATTATTATTTATTATTATTAGTACGAGTTGAACTAATTTCATTATATTAAATATTCGTTTAGGTAATTCAAAATACACCCCATACCGTAGATTTGCTTCAATTTTAATTATTAATAAAATTACCACGGCAAAAAATATTATTCATGAATAAAATGCATGACATACAATTCTTAATATTGTGCACAATAAGAACGAAAAAACTAATCCATTGGGAGGAATGGAAGGCTAGCCACCAGGGCGATTGACGTAGATCCAGTCCATAGCGCTATGCACGCTTACTTATACGGAGACCAACTTTAAGGGTATAAAAAGAACGCGCACAACAAAATTTATTTTTCTTAGAAACTAGGGCACGTTAAGATAAAAGCTCCTACCTGGGCACTCTGTGGTGGTTCCTTTATATCATAGTTGAGACCCATCAAGATCCGTGTCGGAACACCCTGGTGATCCCCTTGTGAGTCGAGCGAATGCTACTGAGGAATGTTTCTCCGTTACTGCGCACATTCATTTGTGAGTAGCCTAAACTGGTACTAAACTGGAAACATATAAAATTTAAAGCAAAAAGTCAGGAAAATTTAGTGTTTGATAAAATATTCTTCCAGATATGAGTGAGATACGATATTAGGTCTTCATATAAAATCACTGTAGTGACTGACTTGATCTGCGTCTTACATCTATTGATCTATAGTGGCCTGGATGATGGTTGATCTCAATAGATTTAGATCAATAGTCTTTAGGTGGGTTAAACATTACTCGGGTTATGCTCTCATCATTAACAGTTTCGTATGCTTCGTGAAATTGTCACTGTTTTCAACGTTATACACCGAGTTCTTCTTTTATTGTTAACATATACACCTCCCCTATGTGTAACCATAAAAAGATAATTGTCAATCCATTAGCATCATGGTAGGCAACCAGTTATACATCAAAAACAAAAATACATACTTTAGATGTAATTCTTAAATCATTACCATAGAATAAAGAAAACATTGTTTTATGTCAAATATTTCACAATTTTTATTCACGTATTTTACATACATTGTCTTGAAAATTAATAATAATTTATTTAAACGATGAATAAATACAACAAAGATGAAAAAGTGGCAATGGTAATGCGGTACCAGAAAAATAATAGTTCTAGCAGTGTCCGTTTAATAGCGCGCGAAAAAGAGGCGGTTAGAATAGGTGCTATACAGTACACAATAAATAACCATAACCTTAAGTTTTCTAATCCACGAATTGCATGTATGTGTGTCAAAAAAAAATAGTTGCCAATGCATTGACAATTATTTTTTTAATGTTACACATAGAGGGTATGTGTAACAATAAAAAAAGAACCCGGTATAACGAAGGCCTAACCCGAGTAGTGTTTAACATACTTCGAAACTTTTGACTAGATTTAAATCAACAATCATTAAAAGTGTGTTAAACAATACTCATAGACAGTTTTGTATGCTTCTTGAAACTGTTTCCTTGAACTGTCACTGTTTCCAATGCTGTGCCTAACGAGGACGTAACCCAAGTAGTGTTTAACATACTTCGAGATGGAGCTTGACTACTGATGTAAAGAAACCAAAGAAGGAAAGTGATGGATGTAGGGAAATATCTGAATTAAAAAACTTTCTTTTTACTAAAATCGTATATTTATTAAAAAAAAACAATATACTTCTCTCTATTAGGTTGTTGACATGTTCGTCAAGATTTCCATACCTAGTTAATTTGCCAACTTCTTGGTGAATGTTGTGCTTGTGGATCTGATGGATCTCCGGCTTGTTTACATAGATTAACTTATTTCAATAACCTTACGAGAAATAGCTAGGTGCTGTCACATCTAACGATTTCGTAGGCCAACCAAAATCCCCTAATCGACGAATGCCACAGTCTGAAAGACTTATTTAAAATCTCAATTTTGTTTAATTATATGTATTGAGAACTTTTCGCTTTTTATTCACTTATTGGTGGCCTCCTGGAGAACACGAGGATAGTTGGTTGCTCAAAATGAGGTATTTTGCTTAATTTATTTGTTAAGAGTTTAGAGTGGTGAAAATATGTACTCTTTCACTTACAAATTATGCTGTCCAGTCACCTTAAATTATTTTTAATGGATTAATGGATGGCATACAATCGAACTATCAAAAAGTAAACGCATACAACTCTATATCTTTTGTCTTTTCCGACAATCAGTGTTAGAAACATGCTGGTAAATATATAATTAATATACCCCTGTAACTGACTTCTATCTCCCAGGCTCTGCTATGGTAATTCCTGGAATATTTTAACATAATCACACTTCCATAACGATGTGTACGTCAACTTGTATTAGTTTGCTTAATCTACCGTGAATAATCTCAATATAATAGAGAGAGAATTTCGAATTAATCCGACGCCCGAACAACAAAAAAAAGAGGGACACCAAATCGAGCCGGTATCATTAGCGGGCACAATAGATTTAACAAATCAACTTTGAAACCGTTAACGTTACCTATATTAACTCATTTTTCTCGTAATATTCTACAGTGTAAAAATTTACGACTCATTTTTCATTGTGTTTGGGTGAATACGCGAATAGTAATTGAGAGTGGAGTTATATAACTCTCAGAAACGACAATTCGGGATAAAATGCTGTTGTGTTTATTTTTTTCTGCTCCCGGTTGGTATGCGTAACACGACGAAAATGAAAGTAAACAATCTAACAAATATGTACAATATACCTGACGTTTACGCAATAATAAACTCCACATCGATTAAGATCCTTTATTTAGACGCGATTATTTAATCGAATCGTAATTTATATGTGAATTTCTGCGTCTATTTCGGTTTTATTTTACTGCGGTGGACGGGGTAATAATGCGGATGTATTGCTACTGTTACGTTAGAACAAGATGGTTCGTATTTCCGTTACGATATATTTACCAGCTGGTTGTCTTTCGTTGGTATCTTATTGCGTTGCTTTTAGGCGATTTAGATTGTCTAGAGTTTTGGAGTGTAAACGCTGAATTAGACGGCGAATTGTAAGACTATGTGGACACAGTGCGAAGTTTTGTATTTAGTTTCGCATAAAGTTGCAAAAAAAGAAACCATACCACAGTTATAGGTGCTATAATGCTTGTGGTGGATAAACTTCACCCCTGATTATCTTTAGGGGAAAAATATTTGGAATTCTTGGTTTGCAAATGAAAATAAAAGTTTTGAAGGAATGGCTTATGCAGGTACTTCAATCTTTCTTGGTTATTTATGATGGGCATTCTACCCATGTCCAGATAAACCTTATTCAATTAGCTATTCAAAATAAGATGCAATATTAAAATTACCACCACCTCCACAGATCTTCTTCAGCCACTAGACTAACCTCTTTTTTAATCAATAAAAGATGCATGGAATACAAACTTAGTCATAATGTGGGGATAAAACCAATATTTCCTGAACAGGGCTAGACAGCGGTTTCAGAGCTGTTTTTAAAAATCGGAAATAGTTTCATATGACCCAAAAATGATTACAAATCATAAATATGCTCCCTTACAGCTTTGAGGAGGTGAGGAGTACACTTACAGGAGCTAGAAACAGTTGAAAAAGTTGGAAATGCTGTCGAAAGATATTTTACTTACAATTAGAACAGTATGGCAACATAACACAATGATGAACCTCAACTCCTGGTAATACCAAGAGATAAAAGAAAACATCGAAAGTAGAAAACTCATCTAGTGGTAAATCTTTGGAAGAACTTGTATATACAGAAGATAAAGTTGACATGGATCCTGTAGACTTACAGTGATGAGAACGTTGGTGATTCTAAAATCAAAATTGGAAGCTGGCTATTGGTAAAGTATCCCATAAAAAACTCCGTTAAACACTTAATTGTTCAAGTGTGACAAAAAGAAGAGAAGAAGTGGAATTTGAATAAGCAACAGAAAAATGGGGCCTGTAGAAATGGATACTAACTAGTTATAGATGGCCAAGACATTATTGGAATTGGTTTTGCAAATTTGGTACATTCATAAGACCCAAACGGCATGTTATCCGCTAAAATAACTGGAGTATCATGAATGGCAAAAACACTTTTCAATGCTCTTATAACATGGTATGCTTGTTTTCCTGGTACTTCCACTAATTCCAACCATTTACAGTAGTAGTCTATCATTGTTTTTAGTATATCACAAGCTAACTTTCGGTATGGTACGTTGGTCATTTCATGTAAGATCAAGCAGCATTCTATTTATAATTTGATGGTACTATTACGTAATAATTAGAAAATATGAAACCATTACTTACATGTAGTTGATCCTGCAAGGCGTAATACTTTTTCAGTTCAGCTGTATTACACATTTCCTTGCCCCATCCAAAAGCATACATTTCTAAGACTCTGCGTAAGACTGGATCTTGCTTGTACTCTTCTTTTTTGTTTAGACTTATTCCTAAGTACTTTTCAGTAAAGTGTATGATTTCTTTTACAGATTTGCAGTCTTCTTACCAGGGCTTCTTAATTTTTTTTAATCTCACTTTGCCAATTGGTACACGAATACATTTACGAAACAAATTCGATAATTATTACATAACCACTTTTCGTATTTATTTGAGCATTTGCGTATCACTTTATGATCCTGTGCCAAAGATATAATTCGCCACTAATCAGTATAGTCTGACTACTAATTCGCCATCAAATTTAGCGTTTACTACAGTATCTATTGTAAATTTGCTAAAATAAAATTTAATGAGGAACCCACATCAAAACGGCGGACACAATCGCGACGGTGGAAACTTCTAAAATGGCACCACGTCAAATCTAATGACAATTTCTATGTGTGTGGTTGAATATCCCGCAGGAACGCTTACGCTGAACTCTTCACATTCCCATCTCAACTCAACCCTCTCGACCTACTACACTCTTCGAGCTACTATACCATTCGAGCCACTACACCCCTCGAATTACTACAGCCCCTGGAATTACTACACCCCCTCGAATTACTACACCCTTTCGAACAGCTACACCATTCGCAGAATCCTCCACGTTCGGAAACGTTTCTTGCTACGTTTGCGCCGGCGACGAAGAGGAAGAAATCTAAACGTTGGCCTACATAATTCAGATCCTATCTCATACTTCTATTTGCTAAAACGGTGATTCGGAAATTTAGATATGGCCCCGTGCCAGTGCTGAAGAAGATGACTACGGCGTGTAGGGTTCGAGGTCGGCTGGCTGGGGGAGATGGAAAAAAAGGAGTGCGAGATGCGCATTTTTATTGTTATTGTGTTCTTTAACGCCATCTCGAGAGTCCTTCCTTGCGATGGCGGCTGTGCGAAGTAGATGCGATATAGATACGTCCCGGAATAAAATCTGATTGCTGAATTTTACTCAAGTCAGATTAACTCCGAAGCGAAATAAGAAATAAGAAAGATAAATGGTGCTGACGTCGTAGCCTGCGGGATACTCGAATATTAAATTTCAACTTCGTTCCGTGCACGCGTTTTGTGAATAGATAAAGAGGAGGTTTTTATTAGCCACGGTTATTGGTGGTGGTGGTGGTGATTTTTGTGTATTGGCGATGAAAAACTAATCGATTCGGATAACCCGTACAAGCAACGCTGAAACGCTAGAGCTAGTAACACTTAGCTCGACATCGACGATTTAGGAATGCTTTTACAGAAACACGCCACTCGACTAATCCCCAAAGTGTCTGATTTATGCGAAGTTGGCAACAGTACGAGCCGTGATGTTGGGGAAACTTTTTAATTTAAAGTTACTGTGTGTGTTGGGTTTGTATGCCTCTGCGTATGTGTGTGTGTGTGTGTGTGTGTGCAACACCGCATAGATGTTTAGCTATCTAGCAGAAGCGGATGGATAATGTGAGGTATATTGTGGTAGATGGATTGATGCGGTGGAAACACTTTGTTGGAGTAGGCTTTTGGACCGGGCGGTATTATTGGGAAGTAATTTTTGTAAAATTGCTTTCCGCTCAGATCGAGGATGAAGATTAATTCTGTTCGGGAGCCATTTATTTTTAATTCCTGCGGTGGATTAATTTGGGGGATTAGTTGCGGAAATATAAGAATTTTATGATCGTATACTTGTCAATTAATTTTTGTCATTCATACTACTTTAACCTATGACCATACTATTCTACACCGTGCTGCTATTTTCTTCTAACACAATGACGTGGAGACATTCAGAGGTTGTTGTTCTTGTAAAGAAACTATTTAATTCTTCTTTACAATAAGAAGTCATTTCGACCGATCCACAATTCAGAAAATTGCTGAGTACTAACAAAAAGTAAACCCTGATGAAGTTAACATAGTTAACTGCTAAGCAACAGGAATCACATCTAGCAATTAGTGCAAAATTTTGAGGTGTTAGACTGTCAACCCTCTTCAAACATATAGTCATATGGCTCGGTCTTCACTACGTCTTCAGGCTTCACACCTCGCCAAGTCTTGCTTCTTAATGTATATATGATAAGGTGATATTAGTTGTTTTTAAAGAATTCTTCATATATCATCCCAAATTAGGCGTAATCCCAAATCTTGGGGAGTCATCAGGAGACAACGAACCCATTTATCATTCCTCAAAGGTTAGTTTGTGCTAATTTCACCCATATTATGCTTCAGATGTTTTTAATATTTTCTTTGGCGGTAATTCTAAGGTTTTGCAAAGGTTAGCGTCCAGATTATAGCCTCCAACTCCCACTTTATCAGTCCTGCATCCGTCTGGGTACCAGAGTAGTCATCAAATTTTGATACAAGACTATTGCCAAAACCATGCATGACAACTCAGCTTGGCTAAGATGCAAAATCTGTTGCAGGCATGCTAAAATCCACCACTGGAGCATGTGGGTAGCTGCAATACCCAAATCATGTCTGCCTTGGCATGTTCAGAAAGCTATTGTGGCTTCTTAAGGAAACCATCTTTTACACCATTCCACCATCTCCCTCGAAAGCTGAGAGACAATATTGATCTACTCTTTTATTTCATAATCTCCATAATTTCAAGGTTAAATCTCATTGATTCGTCCAAACAATCCAGCAATTCAAACATCTAATTTCGAGTTAAACAAATTTTATTCGGGGAAAAATATGAAGATTAATCAGCGAGTGAATACAGAAATTATTATCACCCGCAGAAAGAACTTGATCGTAATCATGAATAACGACCGTCATCTCGTCTACATTTCGCAGACGAGAAGATACCGCCCCATTTCCTCATCTGCCGCAGACTGATATAACGGCGCACAAACAACGTAATTTATGTGTATACAAATACTTCTTGATTATCGCAATCAAACATCCAATTCCCTCCCCCCTCTCCCTTTCTAAATTCCTCTTCCCGCATTCGTCACTATGGTTGTTGTTATTCCCATCGTACTATTACGCGGTGCGCCCGCTAGCGGCGCTAGCATCGTCCGTCTGTTGTGTAACGCGAGAGAAGAACGATTCAAAATTACGCCCGGATAAAGCGGGGGCGGTTAAATAAATCTGTCCGGGATTTAGTTTTATTGGCATCACGGACGTCTGAAAACGGCGCTGTGCGGCCGGCGGAGGTCTCGATATGGCGGCGGATATTGCGGGGATTACCTCTCGTCGATTTTTTGATTCGGACAATGTACGCGTACGAATTAAATTAATCCGCCCGCGGGAATGTTGGATGAAAGGATGGAGCGATTTTGTTAAAAATCTACAGGTGGAATTAAGCTCGATATTCTAATAATTTACTTTTCTCGGAAATTAAATTATTTTTGTTTCGTTTTCAGATTCTGCAACAAGCGGGAGATCAACCGTCCTCAGTTTACGCAGAAATATATAATAATATTTGGTGTTCCTAGGAGTCCTCGTAAGTACATTTTCGTGTTTTCATAAGTCTCAGCAGAAATTACCACTTTATCGATGATATTAACTTGAAATTTCTCGAAAATATCCACCTTCATTTCATTCACATTCATTCTCATTTCCAACCCATGTATTAAATTAATTCCATTACGCGAGATTTCCTTCCTATTTCATATCCTGATCTCCTTTCAGTTTTATTTTTTGTTTTATTCGTACAGGAAACTCTCCCGTTCATACCTTGTCCGTTCCACCTAATCCACCTGTCCCTCCGGTATAATAAAAGTCGTATCACATCTCTAATTGGGCTGTTGACATTCCGGCCGGACTACGACCGCCGTATTCACCCCTTCGAGCCCGGAACGTAGTGGTAGCACAATTAGATTCGTCCAGGACGACACAATTCATTTCGCCGTAATGCCTCCAATTTTGCGCCTTCCGATGAAATTCAAGCAGGGTAAATGGGTGGTAGGGCTGGGTGGGGGATATCTCGTTCTTTGTCCGGTGGACATTGCGGTGCCGCCATTGTGTCCGCCGTATAATTGTCGGATTCCTGTCCGAGCGGTATTGTAATTTAATATTGGTCGGGAAGGGGTTGGGCTATCTTAACTGGGATACACCTTAAGATTATTATTAATACTGTTTCTCGGTTAATGACCTATTATTAGGAATCCTTTGGTTAGATGTCTGCCATTCGTGTAACAAAATGACGTAATTTTGTAGCTGTATCCTATCTATGTACTATACACGTCATTTATTAGTCATATTTTGTACGTGGAAACCTAGACTTAACACCGATATGTAATTGTAAAGTGTCAGATTTGGGCTATATGTATGTAGCACCTTTTTCGGGTTTTCTCAAATTCCATTACTTATGTATTTTTCGACCAAAAACCATTTATTACATTTAGCATGGTCAATTACACATAAATATATTTATATTACATTTGAACGAAATTGAGCGCTCTTCCAAAATTGTCAAAAA
Source organism: Popillia japonica (assembly GCA_004785975.1). NCBI lineage: Eukaryota > Metazoa > Arthropoda > Insecta > Coleoptera > Scarabaeidae > Popillia > Popillia japonica. The sequence goes on from SMLS01055953.1 coordinate 22,577, forward strand.
TCCGCGTCAGATTTGGACTAGCAAAGCTTTTTCTTGCCAAAAGTATCAGCTAGAATCCCACCTTTTTCGGTTTTTCGAAATTTTTGATCATAATTATGTATTTTTTGGCAAAAAAACATGTTTTACCTCAAATTTGAATACTTTTTCCGTATTCAGCAGGGTCAATTACATATATGTATATACGAAATTTGAACGAAATCGAACGCCCTTCGAAAATTGTCAAAAATCGACATTTTTTCCATACCTACCCCTTTCGTTTTTTGAAAAAAATTTCGACCTCTCCGATTTCGCTGAGATTTTGATTATATATGTAATTGACCATGCTAAATACGACAAAAGTGTCAGCTTTCGGATAACAGAGAAGCTGCTGTAGTTATTATACAGTATGCCCACGGATCGAGTTCCAAAGAGGAAAAACTTTTTTATTTTGCATTCTACAAGAAAAATGTATTCTTGATAAAAGTTTTTGCATGTCTCGAAACGGCCAAGTCAGTTTTAACCTTTTCAAAATTTCTTTTAGTTTAAGATGCCTACTTTGTGCCTACTTCGCGTACGTACATTCTCGCATCCGGTATGGCGTGATTTTTTGGGGAGTGTCCGTAGAAGCGATTCGAGTATTCAACGTTCAGAAGAGATGTCTACGGACTATTTTTAACAGGCAAAAAACAGAAACATGTAAAGACTTATTTGTAGAAAACGGTATACTTACTTTAGCTGGTGTGTATATACAGTGACCGGCATAAATATTGCAACATATGGGAAATTTTTTTATTATCGAAATACCCTAAAAAATTTGGTGGGGCATAGGTTGTGCATGTCTGAACCACAAAATTTATTTTGACACACGTCACATTACGACTAGTATGGCGGTAAATTTGAAAAATATGCCGCGAATCTACAAAAAGTAAGGTTAGATGACATCATATCCGAAAAAGTTACTTGAAAAAGTTGTTTAGAATTCAAATTCGTCGTCATATGCAAAGTTTGGTAAACATATTTAGAAAAAATAAAAATCAAAATTTTTTCAAATATTTTTTAGTTGAATTACATATTTCCATTTTTTTTTCATTTTTATCTGCTCAACTGTAGTAATATTTCTAAATTTAGCTGATATTCAAAGAATTTGGTCGATTTTGGTTCAATTTGGTTGAAAAGTACGGTTTCAGTTTCATTTTAACTTACTTAGCAAACATTACTTTTATAGAATTTTTTTTTGTTTTCTGCATTCAAATGGTAATTCTTAATCCAAAACTGGTCACATTTAGCTTCACAGTCTTATTGCACGCACCGAAGGTTTTTAGGTAGATTTCGAAGTTACGAAATTTAATAAACTAAATAATTAATACTTTTAGCTAATGATGAGGATACTTCAATAAGCAAAAACGTTTAAACAATAACTAGAATTGAACAACTAATAAATGAAACTCTAAAAATAGATACATGCTTAATAATGTCTATAAAGAAATCCACAAAAGAACCATATTGTGTATGGAACGAAATGGGGGACACACTGAATTTTAAGTATTTGTTTATTAAAAAAAAACCATATACATGCCCATTTTTATTAGTTATTGTCTATTTAAATGTAATTTATCTATTTAGTATTTTATATTTCGCTAAAATTAAGTAGGCACCTACATATTTATTACTTATTTACTTTTATTGAGTTTCATAGACATTAAACTATTTTCATTTTTCCTATTGTTTATTATTCGTGGTTCCTTAATTTAAAAACCTACTTTAATACCTTCGGTGTAGTGTTATCAGTTTTGGCCTAATAGTTTCAACTTTAACGCAGAAAGCAAAAGAAAATATTATATTTTTCAATAAAAATAATGTTTGCTAAGTAGGTTAGAATGAAACCGTTTGTAAAATTATATTTATTACTACTAGATACAGTACCTTGCAACAACAACTGTCATAGTGAAAACGTACTTTTCAGTTTTCGCTGTATTATTTAGCAAAAATTGACCAAATTGTTTGAATATCAACCAAATTTAGAAATTTACTACAGTTGAGCAGCTAAAAATGAAGAAAAAATGAAAATATGTAATTCAATTAAAAAAATATTTGAAAAAATTGTGATTTTACTTTTTTTTTAATATGTTTACAAAACTTTGCATATGACCACAAATTTGAAATCTAAGCAACTTTTTCAAATAACTTTTTTGGATATGATGTCATCTAACCTCACTTTTTGCAGATTCGTGGCATATTTTTCAAATTTACCGCCATATTAGTGGTCACGGGACGTGTATCAAAATAAATTTTAGGATTTTTAGACATGCACAACCTATCCCCGGAAAAATTTTTTAGGAAGTTTTGATAATAAAAAAATTTCCCATATGTTGCAATATTTATGCCGGTCACTGTATATGAGTGCGCCGTTTTTTGTAAAAGAAAATTATGAACTTTTCGGTGATCTACAACAGGAACATGGATACAACACTCGTGGAATTGAAAATCAGCACATACTTCCACCTCAAACAAAGAAAACGCTAAGCACAAGCTGCGTACTTACCTCATACAACAAGCTTTTTATAATGTCAATGAGTTTTATAATGTGAGAATGCAAGATGTCTCTGTTTAATAGTGTTGATCTTGAACTGATTTTATATTATACATGTTTGACAATGTACTCTTGTATATGTTTTTCTTTTTTGTGTTTGTGACCGCTAAACTTTGTACTTTTGTATTTAGTTTTACGTTTCTGTGTAACACGTATATACCATGAGATCGTTTAAAAAATGACTTAAGTATGCCTTGGACAGAAAGTCACATTTGGTAGCACTGACTTTAATTAAAGAATTACAGTAGAATATATGTCACTTAATTTGACAGATCTATAAATTTATTTAAGATATTTCTGATTATCCTTTTGTGCGTTCCATAAATAATGTTCGAACAGGAACATAAAGTTTTTATTGTGGAGAGTTATTTTAGGAATGGAGTGATTAATGATGGACAGTGGTCATATTCTATTCCTTCGTGTATGCAAGAGTTTCGTGATAGATATCCATATATTCCAGCAGGCTACCATACACTGTTAACTAAAATACAGAAGGTTAGAGAAACGGGTAGTGTATCCCGAAAACCAGGTAGCGGTCCACCAACCAAACGAACAGTAGAGGTTATCCAAGATGTTCAACATCGCATGCAACAGTCTCCTAGAAAACCTATTCGGAGACTTGCACAGGAAGTTGAATTATCCTACGGTACTTGCCAGAAAATTCTTAAAAAAGATTTGCACATGTT